>JBBPBX010075166.1:0-17410 GCA_038048925.1 Garcialebias charrua | reverse complement strand
TACATATGTATGTGAACGGCTCAATAACATGGCTCATTATGTCCTTTACAAACATCATATCCATGTCCACCCAGTCTTTTGATCTCTTGTCTGTAAGATGTTTTACTACATTCATTATTTCCTCTTTGTTAGTTCCATTTAGAAAAATACTATTTGCACAACCTGTAATTGAATGGATCACATTATTATCTACTTTTGGTATTTTAGCTGCAAGGCTTGATCCAACATTCACAAAATATTGATTAAATCCATTTACAATTTCATTTTCATCATGAATTTCATCGTTGTCTTTTACAAAATATTTTGAAATACCAGTTTTTGTTTTATGATTCTTCAGGACACTATTCATTACTCGCCATGTTGCTTTCATATCACCATTACTTTTATCTAATAATTTACTATAATATTCTTTCTTATGTTTCCTTATAATCCCTACTAATTTATTTTTATACTTTTTATATTTTTCTTCAGCGCTCTGACTTCGCAATTTCAAGAAACATGAATACAAATAATTCTTTTTTTACAAGCATTTCTCAACCCTTTTGTCATCCATGGTTGATCAATCGTATTTCTCTTTGTGTAATTTGTTTGCACACAATTCTTTTCATACAGAGCTTCCAAGATATTCATAAACTCATCATATGCTCTGTTCGCATCATCAACATACACTTCATTCCAGTCTTGTTTATCTAGATCCTCTTTTAATTTTTCCAAAACTTTTTTTGACGTGTTTATGATCTTTTTCTTCGTTGTAACTGCTTTTGTGATGCTTTGATCATTTTTATAGATTGTGAAAACTGGTAAATGATCACTTAAGTCGGTCGTTAAGATACCACCTATCACGTCCCCATTTGTTATATTTGTGAAAATATTATCAATTATTGTGGCACTATGAGTTGTAATTCTTGTTGGCTTTGATATCAATGGATACATATTTAAACTGTACATTGAGTTTATAAATGTGCTTATGTTATTTGAATCTGTTTTATTTCCCATATCAATGTTAAAGTCTCCACACAAAAAAACATTTTTATTAAAACTCTTCTCCATTAGCTCCAAGATTTTATCCGTGAATATTTCTATATTTGCTCCTGGTGATCTATATACACAACTTATTATGTTTTTATCGTTTTTGTTTATTATTTCTATTGTTATCATTTCCATAATATTATCAACTATTATTGACATTTCACTATTTAATTTACATTTTATTTCATTATTGACAAATAGAGCGACTCCACCACCTCTTTTATTATTTCTGTTCATATGATATAATTCATACCCCTCGATGTGAATATTACTTGTGTTATCATCATTGAGCCATGTCTCTGACAGCGCTATTATCGTAAAAGTTCTATTTAACTGTTTTAAGTAATCTGTTATTTTGGATATGTTTGCATTTATACTTCTGCTATTAAAGTGAATAATAGAGAGAACTCCATTTGATATATTGATGTCATTAAACTGCTCTTCATTATAATATTCGCTATCTTTTATTACAGGAAAAAAATTGCATCAATCACATTTTCAACATTATATATTTTAGGTTCTGAGTCTTCGTATGTTGTCATGTTCTAATGTATTTGTTCATTTCACTGTATATTTTATCCATTTTGAGTGTGAGTTGTTTCATTGATTTGTAATTTTTCATCTCCTGAGTTCATCCAGATCCTTCAGCTCTTTTATCATTTTAGGCTGAGACCCTTCCTTTGTTTTGATAAAGATGTATCCATTTCTTGTCCATGTTGATGCTATTTTGTTCTGTTTTTTTAACAACCTTGCTTCATGTGCAATGTTTCCATTTTTTTGGTTAGATGTTCATTTATGTAAACGTTTGATCCCCGCAGATTTTTTTTTGCTTGCATAACATAGTTTTTTAACTTCCTGCTAATGAACTTGACGACTACTGACGGTCTGAATCTTGGTGATTTACTGGGCAGGGTGTGACAGAACGAAATGTCCCCATAGTCTATGTCCATGTTCATGTTCTGTAAAAAAGTAACTACATGCTCCTCCAGAGTCTCTTGTTCTTCCTGAGTTTCATTCTCAGTTTGGTCATTGTTAGTAAGAGCTCTTTTATATGTCCGACACTTACTAACATCAAGTCCTGAGATCACCAAGTTGTCTTGCTTTGTGTATTGTTCTAAGTCATCTATTTTTTGTTCCAGTTCAGCAATTTTATTGTTTTTGCTAATTATCAGTTCTTTCAGTTGTCTTATTTCATTAACCAGACCGGCCTGGGAATCCATTTTTGCTGATAATTTTTCTATTTGTTCACCCATAAAGTTGAGTGATTGTTTAAAGTCTTGCATTTCTGTTGAGTTGTTTTCCTTCGAGTCTGGTGACTTTGGTCCTTTACCTCTCGTCATACTTACAGAGTTTGTAGTCTAGTGGTAGCAGGTCTCTGGTTTGTTTGCTGAACCACGTGGCCCTTCCACGAGGCTCACAGGCCTAACGATGGTGGCTGTGGCCCAGCAGTGCAGCACCCAGATCAGCAGTTATTAGATCAGAACTCACGGTCTCAGCAGCCTGCAGCAATCAGATCTGTTATCCGAAGAGGTTTGCTCACTAGCCCGGCTTAGACGGCGGTCCTCCGGTTCACGCACGGCGCTTGGCCTCCTCCGGTTGCCGCGGCTCCGATGTTAGCCCAGTTAGCACAGCACGTAGCTCCAGGCGCAGCTCCGACGCCAGCCCAGCTCCAGGCGGCGGTCCTCCGGTTCGCGCACGGCGCTCGGCCCAGCTCGAAGCTCCAGGCGGCGGTCACAGTCACAGTAGCTCGGATGCTAGCTCAGTTAGCACAGCACGTAGCTCCGATGCTAGCCCAGCTCGTTGCTCCCGACAGCGGTACACCGGTACTTGCACGGCGCTCAGCCTCCTTGGTCGCAATAGCTCCGAGGTCTGCACACGATACCTGTCGACGGCTTTTCAGTCCGTGCGGCGTTCAGCCTTCTCTGGTCGCGGCGGCTTCGAGGTCGGCTAGCCAGCTTAGCCTGTGGCTCGAGATGCAAGCTCCCAGAGAAGATTGTCCAAAGAAGATGATTGTCCAAAGAAGATGATTGTCCAAAGAAAGATTCTTCATAAAATGAAGAACATTATAGACAATCCTCAGTGTCCTCTTCATCAGACTGTCATACAACAACAGACTGTCATACAACAACAGAGTGTCATACAACAACAGACTGTCATACAACAACAGACTGTCATACAGCAAAAGACTGTCATACAGCAACAGACTGTCATACAACAACAGACTGTCATACAACAACAGACTGTCATACAACAACAGACTGTCATACAGCAACAGACTGTCATACAACAACAGACTGTCATACAATAACATTTTAATTTACCTCTGGGATTAATAAAGTATTATTGAATTGAATTGAAATACTGTTTTGAAAATAAAATATTCTCAAACAGAATGTCTAAATGGGAAAATAATTTAAAGCTTGGATTGTGTTAAATAGTCATTAACTGGAAGAGGTGCTGATTTGTCTCCTATTCTGAATATTTCGCAAATTGGACATTTATGTAAACATGTTTGTTTTGGTCTTGATTGTTAGTTGTTTGTTATGTCATTATGATGACCCTTAAATCACTTCCCATTACTTGGGAAACTTATGTTAGCCTGCTGTAATTACTGTGGGGGATAATGTTTGCCCAAGACAACAAACAATAATAATAATAAAAATAATGAATTCAATTTATAACGCACTTTTCATTAATGAAAATCTCAAAGTGCTAGTACCGGCCCTACTAAGAAAGCCTGAAGTTTAATATCAGCCTTCATTCAATCAAAAACCAGTTCTGATGTTTCATCCTATCAGAAACCAGTTCTGATGCTTCATCCAATCAGAAACCAGTTTGGATGCTTCATCCAATCAGTAACCGGCTCTGACGCTTCATGCAATCAGAACCAGTTTCTGATGCTTCATCCAATCAAAAACTGGTTCTGATGCTTCATCCAATCAGAAACCAGTTCTGATGCTTCATCCAATCAGAAACCAGTTCTGATGCTTCATCCAATCAGAAACTGGTTCTGATGCTTCATGCAATCAGAACCAGTTTCTGATGCTTCATCCAATCAAAAACTGGTTCTGATTCTTCATGCAATCAGAACCAGTTTCTGATGCTTCATCCAATCAAAAACTGGTTCTGATGCTTCATCAAATCAGAAACCAGTTCTGATGCTTCATCCAATCAGAAACCGGTTCTGATGCTTCATCTAATCAAAAACTGGTTCCGATGCTTCAGCCAATCAAAAACTGGTTCTGATGCTTCAGCCAATCAAAAACTGGTTCTGATTCTTCATACAATCAGAAACCATTTCTGATGCTTCATCCAATCAGAAACCGGTTCTGATGCTTCATCCAATCAGAAACCAGTTCTGATGCTTCATCCAATCAGAAACCGTTTCTGATGCTTATTCCAGTCAGAAACCAGTTCTGATGCTTCATCCAATCAAAAGCCAATTCTGATGCTTCATGCAATCAGAAACCAGTTCTGATGCTTCTTCCATTTAGAAACCGATTCTGATGCTTCATCCAATCAGAAACCAGTTCTGATGCTTCATCCAATCAGAAACTGGTTCTGATGCTTCATCCAATGAGAAACCAGCTCTGATGCATCAACCAATCAGAAACCTGTTCTGATGCTTCATCCAATCAGAAACTGGTTCTGATGCTTCATACAGTCAGAAACCGGTTCTGATGCTTCTTCCATTCAGAAACTGGTTCTGATGCTTCATCCAATGAGAAACCAGTTCTGATGCATCAACCAATCAGAAACCTGTTCTGATGCTTCATCCAATCAGAAACCGGTTCTGATGCTTCATACAGTCAGAAACCAGTTCTGATGCTTCATCCAATCAGAAACCGTTTCTGATGCTTATTCCAGTCGGAAACCAGTTCTGATGCTTCATCCAATCAAAAACCGATTCTGATGCTTCATTCAATCAGAAACCGGTTCTGCTGCTTCTTCCATTCAGAAACGGGTTCTGATGCTTCATCCAATCAGAAACCAGTTCTGATGCTTCATCCAATCAGAAACTTGTTCTGATGCTTCAGCCAATCAGAAACCAGTTTTGATGCTTCATCCAATTAGAAACCAGTTCTGCTGTGTGTTTGGGGTCATTGTCCTGTTGTAATACTCAGTTATGTCCCAATTTCAACCATCTAGTTTTTTGTTAGAGATGAAATCAAAGGAACATCATGATGCTACCACCACCATGCTTGACAGTTGTTTATATAATTTGTTAGCTTGAAAGCCTCATTTCGACTCTTCAAAAAGATTCTTATCACTGTGGCCAAAAGGATGAAACTTTGTCTCATCTGAGTATAAACATTTTGTCCAAAAAGATTTTGGTTTGTTTAACGTGATTCATTTCACTGTAATTTGATTATATTCTGGATCAGGTAAAGATTAATCCAAATTTGTGATTTGGTATTTTTAAATGCTTTAATAACACTTGTATTTTGAATCGACCTATAAAAATAAACTGAAATGAAATCAGCTGAGGCAAAAATCTGAGGGATGTATCAGAGATGTGCCATACTTTATAAACAGATTAACAATATAAAATGTTTTCTTTGTCAAGGTCATGTTTCTTCATAATAAACAAGATTAAAATGTTTGCTATTCATATTTATTCTTAACAGGATTTTATCCTGTGAGTAATTTAAAATGAGGTCTTTACTCTTTCTTTAAGAATCAATCAAGAATCAAGAAGGTTTATTAACATTGCATCAATTTTCACCGATTACAACGTAATTATGTAGTTGCAGCATCCAGAAGAGAGAATGAGTGCAAAAGCTGCAGCAAAACAAAGCACATAACATGTTTTATCAACACACGATATGTTTTATCAACACACGACATGTTTATTCAACACATGATATGCTCTTAGCGCGGCCAGGCCCAATCTGTCCCCAGATGAAGGTCAAAAGCAGGAAAAACAGGCAGAAACACTGGGATTCACAGCATTGATATTAAAAAAAGATGAATCACATTTTGTCTTCAAGACACCGCGTGATTCAGTAAAAACCATATCAGAGCACATTTAGTTACAATAACAAAGGAAATACGGCAGGCAAGGAGATTGGGTCTATGATTAATTTCAGACAAGCACAAAGTTCAGCAGATGTGCAGCTGGGTGTTATCTGAAGCTTCACAGAAATCTCTGGGGAGGGGGAGGGGGGGGGGCTCTTCAGCTCCTCACTCTGGGAGAATGGATTCCCACAGCCCGCTTTTCAAGGACATGTGCAGAAGCCAGATAATGTTCTTGTTTGTTATCCAAATAGACCACAGTGTTCTTTTCCACTGCCGCCTCCAAGTCTGTGGGTGCTGTTTCATGGCCGAAAGAAATCCAAATATGTGGTTCTGCTCTGCCCCGCTTCATGAGCTTCCACCTGTCCCTTGATCGATCCTGGGTGGCTGCAAACAAGTCCCAAAACGGACAGCAGGTGCACGGTGGTCCACCACTGCACCAATCGTGCGATTGAGCTCATACAGCAGCTGGGATGAGGAGCCCACGGCCCGGTTCAGAGAATTTTGCTGATCAGGCAGTCCCGACAGCGCTCTGATAGCCGCCGAAGCCTCCCTCAGCTTCCGATAACAAACAACTCCGGTTACGCCAAAAAACAGAGCAGTTGCTACCAATAATCCAATAACAGTTTGTTTCAGGGTCAGATCCAGGACCATGCAGGTTGATGTCCTCCATGATGGTGTAACCGAATTCTGCTTCACACAGATTAGAATAAAATAAAAAAAATAGGCGCCACGTGGGCATGCACGCACTTACATCACACAGATTTGGTTATTTAAATGCTGTCAAATCGTTCTATCCCTCTTTTCGCATCTGGACTCAAACCGGTGTGGACTATTTGTACTCAAAGTAAAGACTCGGTGAAGAAGACTTGAGATGATGAGCTTCGGTGAGGAGCCCTTCTTCTGGAGATGACCTGTAGACGTTCCTGATCCTGACAGACCCCCTGGAGGTCAGACAACTTCCATCTGTTTTTACATTTTCATACAGAAATGTTTGAGTTATAGCATCCTGCTTAAACTTGAAAAATATTATTTAAAAAAATCACTAATTCGTGAAAAAAATAAGGCGACACGTTTAATTTCAAGGTGAAAAGTTTACATTAAGTCATTAAAGCTAAACAGACAAATATTTAACAACGATTTTGTCTAAAATTAAAGCATGTACTTTAAAAAAAAAAGGTCATAATTCTCCCGGAAAAAGTGTAGAATGTAATAATGGTTGGCAGGATTTAAAAACACAACAACTTTTGTTTTAATGTTTTAATGTTTAATTTTTCATGTTTAATGTTTTTTTGCGTCAAAGTTAGTAAAACAAAATGGCGACAGGGCCAAAAATTATAAAATGCTAAACATGTTTTTTACATTGCCATGATGGAGATGATGGAATTTTAGACTCAGAGCGTCAGACACGTCCGTACAGGTGCGTTGGCGGAGTGACGTCATCACGTAGCAGCGTCGTACCGGGAGGCTAACTGTAGCCAGCTAGCTTCACGAGCTGTGTTGTAGCATTTAGCTAAGTGTATGCAGTTATTTAATATGCTGGTGAAGATTCTCAGTCGTCCAGGACATGATAAAATCAAAAAAGGCGTTCAATAGCGAATGTTTTTGCTATTGAATGTACAGTAGTTATTTAATATAATGTAACTACCAAGTTTCTTTACACAAGACACAAAGTATTTTATTTAAAGTTAAAAAAAGTAATTTTAATAACTGCTGCTGTTTTTTATTGTCAACATTTAAGATGGTCACATTCAATCAAGTTACTGTTTCTATGGTTCTTTAAACAACTGTGTTAAGTTTAAACAGTTTTTATTAAGCTTCCTCTTAAGGCTGCAGTAGTTATGAAATCAATATGTTGTATAATATTTTATGTAAATGGAACTGACATTATTTCACTTTTAGTCATTTCAGTGCTGCCTATGATTTAAGATGTTTCTCAGTGAAAACTTTAAAGTTCAATGGTAAACCCATTTTTATAAAATAAATTAGACAAAAAGGTTTAAGAACTATTTTAGTGCACAAGTTGTGCACATGTTGGTGTTAATGAGCTGTTTGTGTAGAAACATTAGCTCTTGTTGTCTAAAAGCTTCTCTTGATAATTGAACAGTTTAAAATGTCCATTAAAATGTGAAGAACATATGAAATGGTTTAATAATTGTGGTGGTGCATGGAGGAGCAGAGATGTTTCAATAACACATCAGAGGTTTTGCTCCTGCAGCTTCACATTGTAAATGATGTCACTTCTCTGATGATTGGAGATGATTGTTCTCGTCTCATAATCAATGTTCTGATCTCAAGTGGATTTGATTTCCATTAGATTGACCACGACACCCAGTCCGTTTTCCACCGCCTGATCCTGAGGCCCATCCTAGTCCTGCTGGGACTGGGGCTGCTTCAGGCCTCTGCTCCCGAAAGAGGAGCAGGGAGGCCTGCTACTCTGAACAAGTTAATGGGAAGAGGGGGAGGTTGAACGACGGGAGTAATGAACATCTTTATCTCCCCTCAGGTTCCTCTGCAGCCACCAACGATGATGTCACCGTGGGGGTCTGAGGATCCTTCCAGAGGCTGTTCTCCTGGGAGGAGGAGGAGGAGGAGGAGGAAGGTGAGGAGGAGGATGAGGTCAAGGATGATGAGGTGTGGTGCTGCGTTCCAGTTACCTCGTATTTTGGGAACTACGAAGTGGCAGTGACGTCATCTCCCCATCTACCACTTGAAAACACGTTCCGGTTACCCCGGTGGTAAAACAAGATGGACGCACGCATTGTTTTTGTTGCTGTTTCGGAATATAATAAATTACTAAACATATATGCACTCCAGACTACCAGTTATGCACTCCAGACAACCAGATATGCACTCCTGACACAGAACATGTCAAAGAAGAAAGATGAACGTCGAAGGTAATAGATTTAATATATATTTTTCTCGTTGGGAAAAAGAAAAACTGGCTTTACAGCTAAAAAAAAAAACGTCTTCGCTCACTGCACAGCAAAACATGTAGGGGGTTTACGATATGTTGAAGAAACTGTACAGTGGTTGCTTTATTTTGCTAAATAAATAAGTTGCTAACACCGGTTGCTAACCCTGCTGACCACTTGACCAGGTCACCCTTGTAAAAGAGATCTCGAACGGGCAAAATAACTGGTAAAATAAAGGTGATTGATTTTATGATATATAACACCATCAGAAAGTTTTGGTTTGTAGCCTGACACTACAGTACTGTTGTTGTTTTTTTTACAATCAACCTTTATTTAGTCAGGTAAATGTCATTAAAAAAGTGACCTGCTACAAACTAAAGAATGATTAACAGCAATGGTAGAATTTCCTTAAACAATAGACAATAAACACAAGAGAGAAATATATATTTATATATATTTTTTTTTCTTTTAAAACAAAGTATCAAAGACTAGAAAAACATTATAAGGTAGATGTATAAATCAAAGACAGGAACATATCTGCATTGGTTTTTTGCCAGGATTCCAAGAGATTCAACTATTCTCCAGATTCCAACAGTTTCCTGAAAGTAGCTGTCTGAAATGTGTATATTTCACATAAACAAGAAGTCAAATGATGAAAAAATGACAGAGAATTGCAGCTCATTATTAACTTTATGTCTGTCTGAAATAAACACTGTTTTCCCATTGCAGAGTTGTCTTGGACCCTACCATGCTGGCAGGAAACCCATCTGAAGTGCAGGTGGAGACGGCTTTGTGACGTGCAGAATACCAGAACTGATGTGGTGGTGAAGATCATAGTGGCTGCCTGCGTCCTCCACAACTTGGGATGTGGGCAATCACAAATTTGTCAGCAGCATGCAGACGGATGCCCCAGGGAGGATGATGATAATGAATAACTCCTTAGAATTCCGGTGTGTAAAAGAAAAAAAATAATAGGTAGTATGTTGTTTTGCGTCTTCCTACATTAGCGCAGTTGTTCATGACAAAACTGTCTGTACAAATGTACTTAAAAGACTGCTATAATGAAGCTTAATAAACTTTTCTTTAAATACAGCATTTTGTCTTTGAGTTGTGACAAAAGTTTAAACCGATGTGTTGCAACAATTAAATAAATATTATTACTGCCTTACTCAAAGCTCATAGTGCTTTAAGTATCTGTCAGAACTGCACGTGCCATACCACATTTCCAAAAATAAATTAGTAATGTGAACATAGCAAAATTTTAGGGAAACGTACCTTGTGTGTATTGTAGGGTAATAAAATGTTACACGATTTGCTCTGTAGCTAGTAATGCAAAATAGTTTCAATACTATTAAACTAGTTTATACAAAATAGTTTATATTTTAACTTTTGCAAGCAAATAGTTCATACTGAAAACAAATCTCAGTTGTCTGAAAGTTTCAGTTTTAATTACAAAATGTGCAACAGAACAGCATTTCAAAATTCATACAATCAAAGGCACTGAAAACCAACCATTTTTACTGGGCCAAACCTGTGCAAAATAAACAATGAAAAAACAAATAAAATTCACAGTAACTTCACCAAAAAAAAAACAGAAGTTGTTTTGTACAAAACAATAACAAAGTTTACAGTACAGCTACATTTTATGTAGCATCTGAGTCATCAGTGACTTGAAATCATCCTGGGCTGATTTCATTTGCTCCTGGGCTGATTTCATTTGCTCCATCATCTCCTGATGTCGCCGTTGACTGTTTTCCTCTGACTGGCGGAAGAACTCCAAAACCTCACTAGACCTTCGCTAGACGGAATAAAAAAAATAATAATAATAGACGGTCGATGTTCCTTGTGGCGACAGAGTTTTTGGCTGTAAGTTTTCTGCGTCCGAGTCTGGCGTTTCAAATGGAGTGTTGGTGCTCCTACCCAAAGCTTCTGGCCGCCAAACAGTAACACCCTTAGCTGTGCCAACGACTGGGTAGGAAATGTCATGCTGGTCTCCTATGAGTTCGTCCATTTCGTGGTAGAATTGGAACTTTATTGCCCCTCTGCCGGTTGTCTTCTGATTGTCCTTATAGGCATCAACAAGTGTTAGTCATTTCCTGGCCACTTTATCTGGATTAAAAGTCTCATGAAACTGCTCTGTGAGCTGAGCTGAGCTGCAGCCTCAATCCACATCAATTTTTTGTTATTTTTTACCTTTCGCAGCCTGGCATTCAGCTCGGACAGGTTTCTTGGCAGTTCACCATTGTCTTTTACATTCTCACGCATGTGTTCAATCAAGAACAGTGTCTGTTCTTTATTAAAACTGTCATTCACACGGATGGGGGACTCTGCGTGGCTGCTGGTTGATGGAGAGTCTTCACAGTTCTCTGAAAAAATCATTTTAAAAGAAAAAACACAGTATTGTTAAATTCATTATACAGTAATTGGTTTGGTTTGCATTAAAACATATTATTTTTTTAAAAAAATTTCGGCTTTATTCCCTGCGTTAGGGGTCGCCACAGCGAACTGGTCTCACGAAGATTTGGCAGTTGTTTTTTTTACGCCGGATGCCCTTCCTGACACAACCACAGACCACCGAGCAACCACAGCCCTCTGTGTGGAGCAGAGAGCTGTATTTTTGGCATATTATATATATATACAGTATATATACACACACACACACTCCGGTATATACCGTAAACACCGGTGTATAATACGCTCCAGTGTATAATACGCTTTGGCCAATATTTGGAAATAAATCAGAAAAATCGGTAGATAATACGCTTTGGTGTATAATACGCGCTGCCGTGACAGTCTTTTTTATGGCCACTAGATGACGCCAGGATATGCCTCCAGGTACAGTCTGCAGGTAAACAGACTACAGGGTGCATTAGCGTCCATAGAGGCCAAAACTGGTACTGCACCATTTTTAGGCCAAAATAAAAAAGCGAATCAGAGCCAAAAATGGGTCTAAAAATATGGGAAAAAATCTGTAGATAATACGCTTCGGTGTATAATACGCAGGACATTCAAATGAGCAATAAAAGTGCGTATTATACACCGGTGTTTACGGTATATATGGGCCCCCCAAGATGACTCAAGCCCAGGGGCCCCCATCCTCCTAAATCCGGCCCTGGTTGTATGGTCTGGAGACAGTGGCATTGACAAAAAGAAAGACAGAAGAAAGAACTGGAAGTGGCAGAAATGAAGATGCTGAAGTTCTCCTTAGGAGTGACAAGGATGGATAAGATCGGGAATGAGATCATTAGAGGTACAGCACATGTTGAACAACTGGGAGATAAAGTTAGGGAGGCCAGACTGAGATGGTTTGGACATGTCCAGAGGAGGGACAGTGGGTATATTGGTAGAAGGATGTTAGAAATGCAGCTGCCAGGAAAAAGACAAAGAGGAAGGCCAAAGAGGAGATACTGTATATGGATGCAGTTAGAGAGGACATGAAGGTAGTTGGAGTTAGGACAGAGGATGCAGAGGACAGAGTGAGGTGGAGGAGGATGACTCGCTGTGGCGACCCCTGAAAAGGGAAAAGCCGAAAGAAGAATAAGAAGATTTGTATGTAAAGATATGAAATATCAAAAATTCTGTTTAAGAAATTTGAACTACTTTTCATCTAAAAGGCAAACTGCTAAGAATCATGATGTCACTCAGCCTGATTTGTTCTCTATTGCCCCTTTTCCATTCTTACAGTGCTGTTCAGGTCAGTTCGGGTCGGCTCAGATCAGCTCGTGTGTGGTTGTGTTTTCATTTACACTTCTGGACCCGTTCTGTAGGCCGGGTCCAGAATCCAGCTCATCTTACCACTTGGTGGTGGCAATGTAAATAAACTTGATACATACCTGGATAGCGCCCTACAAGGCAGGCTACCACTAACGGTGTATGAATGTGTGTATGAATGGGTAGATGGCTCGTATTGTAAAGCGCTTTGGGGCTCCTCAGAGGGGGCTGGAAGGCGCTATATAAATAAGCTCCATTTACCATTTTTACCATACCGGTAAAGGCCGGTGAAGACATTGAATTTTAAGGGAAGGTTGCAGTATAGTCCAGAGCCCCCCTCTCAGCCATTGTCCAGATGAGGTGTTAGTTATGATCAGCTCGGTTGAGGTTCCGTCACATGTCCACAGCCTTGGGGAAGGGAGGGTTGAGGAGACAGAGCATCTTTGTTTTTCCTAAACATGCCAGGAGGAGTTGAGATAAGTCTGCCATCAAGGCCACAGTTTGGGTCAGGCAGAACTTGTAAATTGCCATCGTCTTCGAGGAAGAAATGTGGCCGGAAAAAGATCCTGAATGATCGTGATCGGCGATCACTTAAAAGTTTGGTGAAATCAAATTAAAGAAAATTACAACAGTAGCACTCAGGACTGTGTTTAATAGTGAAAGTAAGAACATTTCCACACGCACAATGTGAAGGAACTCAAGGGACTGGGACTGAACAGCTGTGTAGCCTTAAGAAAACCACTAACCAGTGACGCTTTAAAAAAGAGCACTGGAAGAAGGTCATGTGGTCTGATGAGTCCAGATTGACCCTGTTCCAGAGGGATGGGTGCATCAGAGTAAGAAGAGAGGCAGGTGAAGTGATGCACCCATCGTGTCTAGTGTCTAGTCATCAATGTAAGATCTTTGTGAAAAATTAATGCAACACTGGATGGAAGTAGATCTTGTGATATTGGAGAAGTTTATCGAAACACTGACACAGTGAATGTGTGACATAATCAAAGATAAAGGTGGCCCAGCAAAATATTAATAATAATAATAATAATAATAATAATAATAAACTTTATTTGTATAGCACCTTCCTACAATGCCTTGCATTGACCAAGGTGCTTAACAGGATAAAAAGATGAATAAACTGGAACAATAAATCAGTGAAAATAGAATAAAAAACAACAGTAATAAAAGAAGGCAATGGAAATAAAAAATGCTACATACTAAAATACCAAAAGTAATAAAAGTTACACACTGAAAGCTTTTTTGAACAAGTGGGTCTTCAGTCTGGTTTTGAACAGAGTCAGATCAGAGGTGGCACGCAGCTCAAGGGGGAGACTGTTCCAGGCTTTTGGGCCGGCAACAGAAAATGGACCGGTCTCCCCATTGTTTGTACCTTGAGCGAGGCACCTCCAGCAGGTGTTGACTGGCAGATCGTAAAGCTCTGCCGGGCTGATGGACTTTCAAAAGTTCTGAGATGTAGAGAGGTGCAAGTCCATTCAGAGCTTTGAAGACAAACAGCAGCAGCTTGAACTGTATCCTGAACTGAACCGGGAGCCAGTGTAGAGAGGACAGGACAGGAGTGATGTGTTCATATTTTCGTGTGTTGGTCAAAAAGCGGGCGGCAGAGTTCTGTACAAGCTGTAAACGGGAGATGGAGGATTGATTAATACCAACATACCGGTACAAAGCATTACGCTGCACGCTGCACCACCTGGTGGTGGTTGGGTTAAAGGCAGAAGACCAATTTCGTCTGTCAAGTATGGGAAACATACACAGATGACAAATGTGACAAATTATTATTATTATTATTACAATAGTCAAGTCTGGAGGTCACAAAGGCATGGATGGCCTTCTCCAGATCACCACGGCTGAGAAATGACTTGACTTTAGAGAGCAGACGGAGCTGGAAAAAGCTGGTCTTGACAACAGAACTGATCTGTTTATCAAGCTTTAAGTTGGAGTCAAGCTGCACTCCAAGATTTCTGACCACCAGGTTGAAGTGGGGGAGGGGAAAACCAACACTGGGACTGGGAAGGATGTTGCTGGTGTCATCGGGTGCCCCAAATAAAATGCATTCAGTTTTATCTGTGTTTAGGTGGAGGAAGTTTTGAGACAGCCAGTACTTAATGTCATTTAAGCAGTTGACAAGAGTGTTTGAACTGAGTGAGGGGTTGGGAGTGACTGGCAGATAGATTTGTAAATCGTCTGCATACATGTGAAAAGACAGGTTATGACGTGTGATGATTGATCCTAATGGCAGCATGTAAAGAGAAAAGAGGACTGGCCCCAGAATGGATCCCTGTGGTACGCCAGAGGTCAGAGGGGTTGATGAAGAGGAGGACAGATTGCCTATCTTGACAGAAAAGGTTCTCCCAGTCAGGTAAGATTTGAACCACTCAAGCACAGCTCCCTGGAGGCCAACCTGCTGAGACAAGCGGTTGATTAGTACCTGATGGTCAACGGTGTCAAAAGCTGCTGAGAGGTCTAACATCACCAGCAGAACAGGGTTTTTTGCATCCAGGGACAGAAGAATGTCATTCTGCACTTTGAGCAGTGCAGATTCAGTACTGTGACGAGCTCGAAAACCTGACTGAAATTTTTCAAACAGGTTGTTGTGCTCAAGAAAAGATTGAAGTTGAGTAAAAACAATCTTTTCCAGGACCTTTGATAGAAATGACAGATGGGAAACTGGTCTGAAATTAGAGAGAGCTGTAGGATCTAGGCCTGGTTTTTTGAGAAGAGGCCTGACCACAGCGTGTTTGAAAGCAGATGGCACATAACCTGAAGATAGACAGCTGTTAATAAATGACAAAACACAAGGACCAATTACATCAAAGGACTGTTTGAACATTTTAGAGGGAATGATGTCCAGAGAACAGTTTGTTGGTTTCATCTGCTGAACCGACCTTGGTGAGGTTAGGCAGTGAGACCAGGTCAAATTGGTCAAAAACAGCTGTGGTTATTGCAGACGCACATGATTGGACAGTGTTTGATGGGCTGACAGTGTTCTGCCTGATAGAGTCTATTTTGTTGACAAAATAGCTCTGAAAGTCGTCACAGGTAGACTGAGTGGCAGTTTTCAGAACATTGACAGATGGATTGATAACAGACTGGAGTGTGTTGAATAGTGTCCTCGGCCGGTTGGAGCTGGTGGTGATTAAATTGGAGAAGTACTGTGATTTGGCCTGCTTCACAGCATTTTGATAATCACAGAGACAGTCTCTCAGTATTCCCTGAGATACATGAAGCCGTTCCCGCTTCCATTTTCGCTCTGCTTTTCTGCAACGTTGTCGAAGAGCTCGCGTCGTTTCGTTGAGCCATGGTGAAGGTTTGTTTTTTGAAGATGCCTGTTTGAGAGGAGCGATGGAGTCCATGATCGTTGTGCAGGTGTGATGGAAGGAGGTGATGAAGTCCTCAGGATGTAGCGAAGGGTCCGGGCTGACAGCAAAGCATAAGTCAGTGCTCTTGAAGGCATCATGAACTGACTTTGGGAGGATGGGGTGATGGAGCGGCAGAGATGTGCTGGGAGAACAGCTTTTGATGCAAGAGGGGTGGAAAATTCAAATAATATGGGAAAGTGGTCTGAAATACAGGTGTCCAGGATCTCCACAGCAGATATGTGAAGGTCGTGGGAGATAATTAGGTCCAGTGTATGACCCTGGCTGTGGGTGGCCCCCGAGACAGACTGCGACAGGTTAAAAGAGTCCAGAAGGTCCTGAAACTCATATCCAAGTTGATTACTTGAGCAACAGGTGTGCACGTTGAAATCTCCACAAAAGAGCAGCGAGTCAAATTTTGGCAGCAGGTCAGCCAGTAGTTCTGAAAACTCACTGAGAAAGTCTTTATTGTATTGTGGAGGCCGATAAAAGAGGCCACACAGCAGAGGTTTAGGAGATTCCAGCACAAAAACCATTATTTCAAAGCTGTTATAGTTTTTCTGAGGCAACAAACGGCATTTGAACGCCTCATTGAACACTGCAGCCAGGCCCCCCCCTCTTCCAGCCCCACGCGGTGCGCTCAGGTGGGAGTAGCCATTTGGAAGGAGTTCAGAGAAGCAGCTGTTGTCTCCTGTTTTCTGCCAGGTTTCAGTAATCAGAAACAGATCCAGACGATGAGTTGAGATCAAATCACTTAATATAAAAGTTTTATTAGTGATCGATCTGGCGTTAAACAGTGCTGCACGTACTGGAACACAGCCAGTTACGTCACTCTCAGCTCGAGCGAGCGGGCGGAGGTTCTGTTTAACGCAGCCTCGCTTCTTTGTCCTTACGGGAGAACAAGATGGATACTGATCGCTGACGTCATGATTGACAGCAACAAGGCATCTATGGCGACGAGCGAAGGAACGACGGACATCAAAGACGCTGAATTCAGGAGGTAAATCAGCCGTCGCCGTGTTGTGAGACGAGAGATACTTTTTAAATCTCACCAGCACGCCTGCTCTCGTTCCGCGTCTTCTGCGTCACTTGTTGCGTGGCAACGTAGTCACGTTGCGTTGTAGGTACGCTGGAACAGACGCCAAGAAAGGTGGAGGTGGAGGAGGCTTAAAATGTCCATATTTGCCAGTACAGTAGTCGGTGTGTTGATCAGCGAGTCTTGGAGACTTAGAAGAGTTGAGCGATCATAGACCAGAAGCGAGGATGCATCGTCGATGAAAAAAAGGCAGAACACGAACAGCAGTAAAAAGTTCAGGAGAGGGGTTAGATAGCAAGCCGTAACAACAGGCGCCATCTTATTGTCATATAAGA
>JBBPBX010075165.1:0-17410 GCA_038048925.1 Garcialebias charrua | reverse complement strand
CCTTTCCAGCCTGATCCCTCTGTCTTGCCAATCGGTACAAGTCCTTCTCGCCCTCTTTAGTGTCCAGTCTCCCATATAACTCATTGTACGCCCTCTGCTTTGCCTTAGCTACTTCCCTCTTTGCTCTATGTCCCATCTCCTTATATTCCTGTCTCCGCTCTTCAGTCCTCTCACAGTCATATTTCTTCTTGGCTAATCTCTTTCTTTGAATGGCGTCCTGCACTTCACTATTCCACCACCAGGTTTCCTTATCTTCCATTCTTTGTCCAGATGACACACCAAGTACCTTCCTACCTGTCTCTCTAATTACTGTTGCTGTAGTAGCCCAGTCACTTGGAAGCTCTTTCTTACCACCCAGAGCCTTTAACAGCTCGTCTCTGAATTTCTCACAACATTCTTCTTTCTTTAGCTTCCACCATTTGGTCTTCTTCTCTGGTTTTACTCTTGTTCTCTTCTTCGCAACAACAGTCATTCTACACACAACCATCCGATGCTGTCTGGCCACGCTCTCCCCTGCTACAACCTTACAGTCTCCAATCTCTCTCAGGTTTCCTCTTCTACACAGAATGTAATCGACCTGTGTACTCCTTCCTCCACTCTTATAGGTCACTCTATGTTCCTCCCTCTTTTGGAAATAGGTATTGACTATAGCCATTTCCATTCTCTTGGCAAAATCCACCACCATCTGTCCTTCCTGGTTTCTTTCCTTGACACCAAACCTACCCATCACTTCCTCATCCCCTCTGTTTCCTTCACCAACATGTCCATTCAGGTCTGCTCCAATCACCACTCTTTCCTCCCTGGGAATACTCTCTATCACTTCATCCAAATCTTTCCAAAATTTATCTTTCTCCTCCCATCACATCCAACCTGTGGAGCATAACCACTTACTATGTTTAGCATCAGACCTTCTACTTCTACCTTTAGACACATCACCCTATCTGACACTCTCTTCACCTCTACTACATTCTTTGCCAACTCCTCCTTCAGGACCACCCCTACTCCATTTCTCTTTCTATCCACACCATGGTAAAACAGTTTGAACCCTGCTCCAATACTGTGAGCCTTGCTGCCCTTCCACTTGGTCTCTTGGACACATAAAGCATCTACCTTTCTTCTCTGCATCATGTCAGCCAGCTCTCTACCTTTGCCTGTCATTGTCCCCACATTTAGAGTTGCAACCCTCAGTCCTACATTCTTCACTTTCCTCCTCTCCCTCTGTCTCCTGACACGTTTTCCTCCTCGGCGTCTTCGACTAACAGTAGTACAATTTCCGCCGGCACCCTGTTTGTCAACAGCACCGGTGGCGGACGTTGTTAACCCGGGCCTCGACCGATCTGGTATGGTTTCACTTTGATGAACTCGCATTATGGTTTTGGCAAGTGTTTTACATCGGATGCCATTCCTGACACAACCCTCACCATTTACCCGGGCTTGGGACCGGCACAAGAGATACAATGGCTTGTGCTCCCTAGTGGCTGGCTGTTTTGTTTTATTATATTGTTTTTTGGTATTGCCTGGTTATAATCTTGTTTTTCTTTGTGCTTTTCTTAGGCTCCTGTCTGACCTCCAAATGCTAATGTTGCTAGCAATGAGGACCCCACAAGGATGTGTACTGAGCCCCCTTCTATTCACCCTGCTAACACACGACTGCACACCATCATACAGCTCCAACCACTTCATCAAGTTTGCGGACGACACAACAGTGGTGGGTCTCATCAGCAACAACGATGAGACGGACTACAGGAACGAGGTGAGCCGCTTGGCCTTGTGGTACGGACACAACAATCTCACTCTCAACGTGGAGAAGACAAAGGAGATTGTCGTGGACTTCAGGAAGAGGGATGCCCAACATGCCCCTCTGACCATCAACAGCACCGCAGTGGAGAGAGTAGACAGCACCAAGTTCCTGGGAGTGCACGTCTCAAAGGACCTGTCCTGGAGCAGGAACACTGCAGCACTGGCCAAGAAGGCTCACCAGCGTCTCTACTTTCTCCACAAGCTGAAAAGGGCTGGAGCTTCAACCCCCATCATGTGCACCTTCTACAGAGGTGCCATAGAAAGTGTCCTGACCAGCTGCATCACTGTGTGGTTTGGTGCATGTACTGCATCCTGCCGCAAGAGCCTCCAGCGCATCATGAGAGCAGCTGAGAAGATCGTCGGCACCTCCTTCCCCTCACTGCAGGACTTACACAGCAAACGCCTCACTCGGAAAGCCCACTGCATGGCAGGTGATCCCACACACCCACTACACAGCTGCTTTAGACTGTTGCCTTCAGGGAGGAGACTGAGGAGTCTCCAGGCTCGAACCAGCAGACTGAGAGACAGCTCTGTTCATCAGGCAGTAAGGATGCTAAACACTCTGCCTGCTCTGCCTCCCCTCCCATTTGAACTGCCTTAACACAAAAAACTTTCTCACACATTACCACACAACACAAAGATTTTAACACTGGACTCTGTGTCATCAAACGGGTTATTCACTAAACTCTCAGTCATGTGCTCATTCAGTTTGCACTACTTCTCATATTTGCACTGTTTGTATTACATTACTGCCTATAGTCATACTACTGTTTATATTCACTGTTTACATTAATACTGTTTACATTTATTACTACTGTTTACATTTATTACTACTGTTTACATTTACACTACTTTTATATCTACACTACTGCTGATACATATACAGTATTCTCTGACTAGCCTTATTTAAGGATGCCCAATGTGCCTTATGTGCCTTACTGCATATGCCACTTTGCCTCTATACCAACATCAACTACCTCATACATATACTGTGTACATTAACTCATATGCTGCTTTGCCACTCTTTGCAAATGTCAATGCTAGAACCTTCAGTTTATTTTATAGATACACTTTATATACTTTTTATACTACTATGCAATAACTCAGGACAGTATTACACTTTTATCATTTCATTTTATGCTTATGTCATTAAATGTTTAGTGTTTTAGTGTTGGTGTAACTGTAAGGACAGTGTTACACTTTTACTATTTTATGTTTATTAAATGTTTGTGTTTTAGTGTTTAAATGGTTACTTTTGCACCGAGGGACTGAGAGAGAAATGCAATTTCAATCCTGTTTATGTCCTGTACATATTGCAGTTCTGACAATAAAAGTTGACTTTGAAACCTCACATCTTCCACAAAGTGCTAAGGTGAATCTCTGCCACAGACAGTCCTGCATTTGTAGATTCATCACAGATGAGTGAGGACGTCGCTTTCCTCTGCTGTGACTGACTCTTAAAATGACTGAAAGACACTGAAACTGTCATACAGAAGCAGATCATGGTATTTATGATGCATACCTCTGGTAATTGTAGTTTCTTTTATTATTAAGGTTGTTATGTTATCATTGTTATCAATTTTAACTTTTTAACATTTTTGAATTTGTTTTGCTCATGAATAAACAGTTTTTAAGCAACAACTTATGTGGATATTTTGTGTGTGCTCTATTTAGACCTGTTGTACATATCTGTATTGCGGGTTTGAACCAGATCTGGGCCGCGTTTTGAGATTCGACTTACTCTACTGGGCCGGACCTGGGCCAAATCCGCCTAAAAATGAAATGAGGATGCCGCATCTGGGCCGCATCTGGGCCAAATTTGCCTAAAAACTAAACAAGGATTCCGTATCTGGGCCACATTTGGGCCGAATGCAGTAGTTTTGTAGCACTTCTGGCCCACCTCCGGCCCAGATCCAATCCAGATCCGCAATCCACATCTGGGCCAGTTTTGGCCCGTTGGACAAAAAGACACCGGGCCGGATCCATTTTACAAATGCGGGCCAAATGTTTTCATACATTTGGCCCAGATCCGGCCCACATAACTTTTGCTGTCTGGGTAGTTGTTAACTAGTTACGAACGAGCCCGAACGAGCGCGAACAGGCCCTGTGGATAAGAGGCATAAGATGGAAATTCATGCAAATCAGCATTGCTTCCTTTCTTTTTCATTAGTACTTCCACACTGCTGATCTAATGTTTTTGTTCAGTTGCTAATAAGATTCATTGTGAAATCTAACAGATGTTGTCCTGTTTACTTTGTTCCACAAATGCATTTACTCTATTTAACAAGTCTTGTTCCTTAATACTATATGATTTGTCCACAATAAAAAAAAGTTAATGTTAAAATTGCATGCCAACACCATGGACGGATGCTATTCTCTCCTCCATTGTTTTCTTACAAAGGTGATGAGGACTATTAATTTACCCTGATAAAGATAAAAAATATTTAAAACATATTTTTTTGCTTTTGTGATTCAAGCCTAGAGTTTTGTGAATGATATTGAAAATAATCTCATTGCAGTTTGGCCCCTTTCCCACTGGTTGAAATCCTCACTAATTTCCAAGTCACTGATGTACTCTCCTGTAGCCTCACCACTCATCCTGAATTGACCTGACTGAGTTAGGATGAAGATACTGGTATTTATCTATAAAATATTGTTTCTGTAATCTTGTCATAATCACAATTGTAACTTACACATGAGGCCAGTAAGGCCAGACCTGCTTCAAATTCTAAAGCTAGATTCATACTTGACGCGTCGCGCAGCGCGCGAGGGTGTGCCCTCCAAAAGTGACGCAATTTCACAGTCCCCGCCCCTGCGCGTTGGCCCCGCGCAGGGGATTAGCGCGTGCCGTGCACCTCTGAATTTTTGAAACTCCGCAAGCCTAGAGCGCGCGCCGCGCTCAGTGACGTACGGACTGGGCTCAAAACAAGATGGACGCTTTCGAAGCTGCTCTGGCTGAACTCATCCGCATGTATCGCCATTTGTATGATCCCTCTATGAGAGAACACAAAGATGTGCAACTGGCACAGAATTCATGGAAGGAGATTGCAGAAGCGATGCAGAAGGAGGAAGAAAAACATGCGGGATCGCTTCGTGAAGGCCAAAAAGAGGGTGATCAGAAGTGGCGATCCTGGCACCAACAAACCGGTGCCAATCCTCGTTGTGGAGCTGAGTTGGCTGTCGAGTTTTATAAAACACCGAGAAAAGGACACAAATATGGAAAAAGAGGTAAAAATGAAAGAAAAAAAAAGTTAGTACTGCTTTTATTACAGCTAGCTTAGCATGGAATACAGCAGGCCATGCTGTGCAGCCTGCCGTGTTGTTTCCCCTTTGTAGTCATAGATATAAACAATAAACTGTGAGAATGAATGACCAAAACATGGCTTAATGAAAATATAAATCAAGCTGCTGACCAGTAAATGTGAAATAGTGGAAATAACCATTTTAGATCTGCACACCTCAACTGTAAACAAATTTAGCCTGTGTGTGTGTTGATGCTTCACCTTCTGTTTATTAAGCTAACAATTACACAAACATTTGTTTTTATTTAACACATACTGTATGTGCATTGTATCCGTTACCGTTTCATTTTGTACTGATGGATGTCAATGTCTGTTTTTTAGCCTGAAGAAACACCACAGAGCCAAGCACAGGACGATACATGGTGCCTCGACCAGACTGTCACCCCATTCGACCAGACCGTCACCCCCATGGACCAGACCTTCACCCCTATCGACCAGACCCTCACCCCCATGGACCAGACCCTCACCCCCATGGACCAGACCGTCACCACCATCGACCATGAGTACATCACACCCATCGTCTCTCACAACCTCACGCCTACTGGCCATGAAACTGGCAGTACTTCAAATGCAGGGTGTTTTCCTCTGCGCAGGTCCTCCACGCCAATTCCTCCCTGTCCAACGGTGCCCATACCCGTACCACCTCGACACTTGCCAGGGTCAAGCAGCAGTAGCAGAAGCGACAGCCCTAGCATCAGCTCACTCCGTTGGTGTTGGTGAAAACTTTTTATACTTTTATACTACTATGAAAAAGTACTATGCAAAAACTCAGGACAGTATTACACTTTATTTCATTTTATGTTTATTAAATGTTGGTGAAAACTTTTTATACTTTTATACTACTATGAAAAAGTACTATGCAAAAACTCAGGACAGTATTACACTTTATTTCATTTTATGTTTATTAAATGTTGGTGAAAACTTTTTTTACTTTTATACTACTATGAAAAAGTACTATGCAAAAACTCAGGACAGTATTACACTTTATTTCATTTTATGTTTATGGATATTAAATGTTGGTGTTGGTGAAAACTTTTTATACTTTTATACTACTATGAAAAAGTACTATGCAAAAACTCAGGACAGTATTACACTTTATTTCATTTTATGTTTATTAAATGTTTTAGTGTTTAAATAGTTATTGTTGCACTGAGGGACAGAGAGAAATGCAATTTCAATCCTGTGTATGTCCTGTACATATTACTGTTTTGAGAATAAAGCTGACTTTGACTTGACTTTGATTCAAATGATACATTTGTAATGCATAATTACACATTTATCAATTATTTTTAGACAGCATGCAATTTTTGCACACATTAAAATCAAAACACTATTTCTACAGGTTTCTCCACATTCCACTTCACATTCCTGGTGAAATAAAGGCTACTACACATTGAGATTTTTCGTGTCAGGTAGCAATGCTTCATTTTAATGCAATATGGGACTTATATTTACAATGCCATTTCAGGTTTCCAAATAATTCTAACATCTAATGTTCTTACAGTTATAAAAAAGTCTTTCATACCAAATTTTATGTAATACAACTGTTAGTGGCTTTGTAAATACAATATGCAAACAAAACAGACGGAAAGCTGAAGTGGATATTTCAATGTAGTTTCATTTTATTTAAAATCATTTAACATTCAAATACATATAGCAATATACAATATAGCTTGGCACACCTCAGAGACTATCAGGGAAACCGTAGTTGCACCAAGTTTGTAGCTGGCTGCTACACTTTTCTGGCTGCTACCTGAAGCCAGGATTCTTAAAGTCACTGCCAAACGCTCGGGTAATGTCACAGGGCTGCTGTGGGTCCTTCCATGTCGTATGAAAGGCGAAATACGATGTAGCAGGTCATCAAATCGGCGTGCAGACATGCGGAAGTAACTGAAGTGCATTTCTTCGTCAATTCTCCGCATCGGCATCACCAGCATGTTATATTCCCCACCAGTACGTCTCTGAGAGTGTAATGGCCGAACATACCATCTCCTTCTGCGTCTTCTTCGTCTCATTAAAATTGCAAGACACAATAACTGTTGTTCTATTATAATTTGCTCCTCTAATAAAGACAGTTCAAGAATGAAGCGAGCGGGAAGCCATTTTGTTTGTGTTGTGACGTCAAACAGTTCTTCTTCTACGGTAGATTTCTTCTTCTACACCCTTTCTTGTAACATATGCACATGTTGTAGAGGCTACTTCCACCTGCTGGCCCGTAAAAGAACAGCACTTTGCCATGCTCGGCCGTGCGTCAACCATAAACACAGGGGCGAAACTATGAACGCATTTCGCCGTGCGGCACAGTGCACGCGCGGCGCGCGCGCTCCAGCCTGCGGACCAAAGCGAAAGTCTAACTCAGCCTTACAGGACCAAGTCATGCCAGTGTGTGAAGGTCCTAATGTAGGATTCCTAGGTTTTTCTGCACTAATCACCTTCCTGACAGCCTACAATACAATTGGAAAGAGCCACCCTTCCACATTGCACCTGATCCTAGTTAACGACCCGCTGGCATACTTAAGGACTTGGCAAGTACCAGTAAACCGATTATGCTGGAACATTAAGCTACCTTATGGTAACTAGTGACATCCCTGAGAACTTATCTCTATGAGAAAAAGGAACCTTTGTGTTTTCTTCCTGTGTTGTCAAGTCCTGCTCCTCCATGATCTCTAGGTCCTCGTTTCCCATTGCCA
The DNA here is from genome assembly GCA_038048925.1 of Garcialebias charrua. Taxonomy (NCBI): domain Eukaryota; kingdom Metazoa; phylum Chordata; class Actinopteri; order Cyprinodontiformes; family Rivulidae; genus Garcialebias; species Garcialebias charrua. The sequence goes on along the minus strand of JBBPBX010075165.1, from coordinate 9,618 downwards.
GTTACCATCTCATCCACCTGTGAACCTGGATCAGCTCTTGAAGTACTGTCACCCTTACTCTCTCCAATGCTACTATCCTTCTGGATTCCATAACCACCTTTTACCCTAGGAACCTATGACTCCCTCCTCTCCTGCCCTGCAAACAAACACAAAAATATATACGACTCTTCCAACGATCCATATCAAAACCTTTATCATTCAATCCTGCCCATTCTCACCTGTACTTTATTTCCCTTCTCAGAAAACTTCCTCTTATCACTTGTAAATAAAGACACTTGCCTTTTTTATTTCTGAGTCCTTGTCGTTGTCACAATCCGCGCAGGGGCTGGATTCGTTGGACGCCAGGGCCGGTTCTAACTGGAATCTGGACCGGCCGGCGCGGAAGGAGGGACCCATATGCAGGAGGACCAAATGGCTCGGAGAGACAAAAATGACAATTAATGAACTGCACTAACATCACACAGGATGAATTGCTGGTGAGGCAGCAAAAACTTATCAGGCCCCCGAGGGGGGCCCTCAGTGTAGACAAAGCAGGTGCCCGTGGGAGAGCAGGTGGAGTGGAACCGCAGATCATGACACCATGGAAGGACAATGCTCAATTAACGTCATATGCAAGGACTTGCTACTGCAGCTTCAGGAAACCAACTCCAACTAGTCACTAATGAGACAAGAGGACAACACCTGTGGACAGTGCTGGGCAACGCTAATCCAAAAATTAGTTCCGCTATTTCTAAAGCACTTATTAATTTATTTAGGTCCGCAATTTCAAAAGCGCTTATGTATTAGCAAAGCTAGCGGAAGCTAAATGCTAATGCGCTAATGTGCAAATGGCAAACTACCTTTTTTAATCCAGCAGATTTGACCATTTCGTGAAACGGTTAAGCTCAGAAAAACCTTGTGCTATAAAGTCAGCTAAGAAATATATTTTTTCTCAGCAAAGAAATAATTGTTTTTACCGTGTTTTGTAAGTCCTTCACTTCTGTGGCCGTCGCCATTTTGAAGAGGGCAAATGAGGTGCTGACGCGTCGCGTAGGCCGCTGAGAAACATCCATAAGTTCACCCTCCATGTTAAAAACTCTTCGTCTGACTCTTCAAAAACAAGCAATAAGGCTGCAGAGTAACACACTGGCTGCTAACTGCTATAGAGAGAGCGCTCTCTCTAGCCAAGAGACTGAGGGGGACACTTTTTTGTCACGGACCACATCCGGCGCTGACAGGATATGGTCTGTGAGCAGTCGTCCGGTTGATTTAAGAGCCCGTAAATAAGTTTTTTTCGTTTTTACTGATAGATAATTAGTTATTAGCGGTACTGCATTTTAAATAAAAATAGCGCAAATCTGCTTATGAATTATAAAAGTTAGTCAATCCGCTATAACGCTGACAAATTGTTTAGGTCCGCTATAAGCGGATTAGCGCTTTAGCGCTCCCCAGCGGTCTGGTGCCCACCTTTGCCTGTGGATAATTAAGAAGAGAATCAGGTGAGAAACAGGTGACATCCTCACAGTCATCAGTCTGCAATCTCTGGATCTTAAAATCTATTTGTCACTGCCAATAATATCCCCCTTGTTTTACTCAGGACCTTACTGTGCTGCCACCATGGGGATAAACTGCTTCAACTTCCATCCATTCATCTATCCATTATATTTCCCTTGTGTTGGAGTCGGGTCGCAGGGGAAGCAGTTTGAGCAGGGAGGCCCAGACATCTCTTTCCACAGCCACCTCCTTTAGGTCTTCTGGAAGGATTCAAAGGAGTTCCCAAGCCAGCCGAGAGAGGTAGTCTCTCCATCATGTCCAAGGCCATGGCTTAGTATCCATGGCGCAATCTAATTTTGAGGGGTGGGGCCTGTGGGCTCGTCGCTGCAGCTTCCTGGGATTTCTGCACTGTGGTTGCTGGGGTTCCCTCTGCTTCTCTCTGGGGGTGTGCAGTTGTCCCTGTCGTGAGACTCCCAGGGTTCTGGGCTTGGGGGCCAATGTATGTCTGTGGCTCTGGTCCTCCCTGTGTTACCATCGTGTCCTGTGGGGGTGGGTCTGTGGGTCCCCACATCCACTATTGAACATTCTTATGGAGAAATCTTATAGTGACAAGCATGCTCACACAGCTATTTAGATTCAAGATACACACTCAATTGGGTTGTGGTGGCCACTAAATACATCTTGTATTACCATGTACCATATAAAATAATTTCTAATGATTTTACAAGTATATTATACTGTATATGTTGTTTTGTTGTTGTGGTTTCTCGGTTTTATCTTTTTTCTTTCCACAGGTCTAGAGGCAGACTTCAATGATGTTGATTTGTGTTCTCTTTATACCTCTCTCTCTCCTCTATCGCCTTCTTTCTCTTTTAACCCTTCTCTCACTTTTCTAGCTTTGTTTTCGTCTTTGTCTTTTCATCCCTGTGTCCATTACATCTTAAACAAACCCAAAGCAAATTCTAATAAAATTTTATGTATGTATTATGTAATGTATGCATTAAGGCCAGCCATAATGCTCTGCTTGTGAAAGTAAATCTGTTGGGCTTCACCTTGACACAGAAAATAATTCTGAATGCCACAATACTGAAATGGACAAGGGGGGAAAAACTCATGCTCAGTTCTTCCCTCACTCGCAATCAAAACCTCAAAATACTTGAACCCCTCCACTTGAGGCAGAACCTCTCCATCAGCCCGAAGAAAGCAATCCATCATTTTTTTACTGAAAATCATGGCCTCAGATTTGAAGGTGCTGATCATCCCAGACACAGTACAGAACATCTATCCTGAGCTCCTCCTACATGTCTGAGTTATTGAGCCGAATCCCAGCTGCTTTACACTCGGTTGTGAACCTACCCCAGTGAGAGCTAAAGATCACAGTACGATGACGCCAACATGACCACATCATCTGCAAATAGCAGGGATGGAATCCAGAGGCCACCAAAACCAGACTCTCTCTACCCTCTGCTGTACTGTACCAAGAATGTCTGTCCATGAATTTCATGAACAGAATCTGTGACAATGGGTAGCCCTGGTGCAGTCCAACTCCCTAGAGGGGCATGACTTACTGCTGGCAATGCAAACCAAAATTTCGTACCAAATAGAGACTGAATGGACCATAGCAATGGGCCCCAATCCCATACTCACCGAGCACCCCCCACAGTGTACCTCAGGAACATGGTTGAATGTCTTTGCCAAGTCCACAAAACACATATAGACTGGATGAGTAAACTCACATGACCCTTCAAGGATCCTACTGAGGTAAAGAGCTGGTCCAGTGTTCCATGGCCAGGACAGAACCCACATTGTTCCTCCTGAATCTGGGGTTTGACCATCAATCGAACTCGCTTCCAAATAGACCCTACTGGGAAGGCTAAGGTGAGTGATGTCCCTAAAGCTGGAACACACCCTCCGGTCCCTAGGCCTCTGTCACCTTCACTAAACACAGCATTAGTAAAGTACTGCATTCCTTTCCTCAGCTGCTATGTACTTTTAAAAAAAAGGACTTACCGTACTTGGAGTTACTTAGACATTTACTGGCTCATTATGTGAAAATGAACCACTTGTGACTGTTCACCTCCCTTAACAACATATTGATGCTCAAAATTGGTTAGGGTTTTCATTCATCAACACATACAGTATATTCAAGGAGGCTCTGGTGTAAAAATAATACATGTGTACTGTACTAAGAATCATCCATCCATCCATCCATTATCTTTTACCCGCTTCTTCCATTTTGGGTCATGGGGGTTACTGGTGCCCATGTCCAGCAATCACAGTGTGAGGGGCAGGGTACACCCTGGACGGGTTGCAAGTCCATCACAGGGCCACATAGAGACAAACGAGACAAAAAACTCATTCACTTTCTCACTCACACCTAGGGACAATTTAGAGTTACCAATCAGCCTAACATGCATGTTTTTGGTCTGTGAGAGGAAACCGGAGTACCCGGAGGAAACCCATGCATGCACTGGGAGAACATGCAAACTCCACCCAGAAAGACCCCTGGACCGGGATTTGAAAGGACAACCTTCTCGCTGAGAGGCAGCAGCTCTAACGGTTGTGCCACCGTGCTGCCCCTTCTAAAAATTGTTTGATGTAAAAATTGTGGGGGAAAATGACTGTGTAATTTACATTTGGGGGTTCCATCAGCTTGGTGTTGTCACAACGCGGGGAACCCAGAGTGGTACGAGACCATAAAAGACAAGATTCAGTTAGAAAAAGAACAGTGTTTATTATTTACAGTGCGGCTATTTACAGTTGGTCATCTCTGGTAGATGCTGGGGAAGAGAGTTGGGTCAGTGAGGTCCACTTGTAGCACTTAATGATGCTTGCTTGTATTTCCTTACAGGTGGAGGTGCAGGCATTGGGCGCGGGTGTGAACCCCCAGAGAACACCAGAGATGAGTCAAAGGAGAGTAGGCAATGCAGGTTGGACAGGCGTGTGGCTGGAAGGCGAGGCACAAAGGACAAGAGCCAGGACCACAGAAACTCTGAGCCAAACAGAAGTTGAGGAGACAGGATGATTGTAGGCAAAAGAATTAAGGTAAGTAACTCTCGTAATACACAAGGATTTACTGGCCAAAAGCATAAATACCAAAAAGGGTACATGCTCCAGTGATGAGTCACACTGGATTGCAGCCTTAAATAGTTGAAGGACCTTGTCAGATGGATGACCACCATCTGGTGGTAATCAGCGGCCAATTTGGAGGAGGAGCTGCAGGCAGTGGAACTCTCACAGGTGTTCAGTACCATCCATCCATCCATCCATCCATTATCTTTACCTGCTTCTTCCTTTTTGGTTTGTGGGGGGTCACTGGTGCCCATGTCCAGCCATCACTGTGCGAGAGGCGGGGAACACCCTAGACAGGTCGCAAGTCCATCACAGGGCCACATAGAGACAAATAAGACAAACAACCATTCACACTCCCACTCACACCTAGGGACAATTTAGAGTTAACAATTAGCCTAACATGCATGTTTTTGAGTGCTATGGTTTTATATTGCTCAGACTGCAGGTTTGAGCCCAGGTTCAGTCAGAAAAGGTATCTGGCATAAAACAATGTACACATCTCTGGTGAGAGTTCATTCATTGTTGAGCCAAAAAAAACAAAGAAACAACAACTAAATAATTTACATTCTTATTTCATTTAATGAAATGTGTAATTACTTTTAAGATCAATGAGCATGCCCTCTCCGGGTCGGGGATGGGGTCCTACCCCAAGTGGAGGAGTTTAAGTATCTTGGGGTCTTGTTCACGAATGAGGGAAAACTGGAGCGTGAGATCGATAGGCGGATAGGTGCAGCATCCGCAGTGAAGCGGGCGCTGTACCGGTCTGTCGTGGTGAAGAGAGAGCTGAGTCGAAAGGCAAAGCTCTCAATTTACCGATCGATCTACGTTCCCACCCTCATCTATGGTCATGAGCTTTGGGTTGTGACCGAAAGAACGAGATCTCGGATACAAGCGGCTGAAATGAGTTTTCTCCGCAGGGTGTCTGGACTCTCCCTTAGAGATAGGGTGAGAAGCTCAGTCATCCGGGAGGGACTCGGAGTAGAGCCGCTGCTTCTCCACATCGAGAGGAGCCAGTTGAGGTGGCTCGGGCATCTGGTTAGGATGCCTCCTGGACGCCTCCCTGGGGAGGTGTTCCGGGCATGTCCCACCGGGAGGAGGCCCAGAGGAAGACCCAGGACACGCTGGAGGGACTATGTTTCTCGGCTGGCCTGGGAACGCCTTGGGATTCCCCCAGAGGAGCTGCTCCATGTGGCTGGGGAGAGGGAAGTCTGGGCCTCCCTACTTAGGCTGCTACCCCCGCGACCCGACCCCGGATAAGCGAACGAAAATGGATGGATGGATCTATGAATCATAACAATGTATTAGATAAATGTAGGTATTGACTTAAGTTTCTTGTTGAATTCCAGTGAGCAGACTATGGGTGGAGTGCAAATGATTTTCATGACTTGAAACTTGGAACTTTGTTTTCATCTCATTTTTAACCAACACGGAAAGCTATTTTAAATATTGAATTTTACAGATTTTCCTTAAGTACTCGTCCGTACAAAGTAGACCAGAGTAAATATATTTGGTCTTGTGCCATCAGTGATTAAACCTCTATAGACAGAGACCTCTAACCAGCTATCATGAGCTCATCTCTTAACAAGATAATAACAGCTTTAGATCCATTTTTTTCCTCCCCAGAGCTGTAGTTTGAAAAGGCCAGGAGTTATTTCCATATTTATTGTGCTGCATCAGTTCTCCAATGAATAAATCAAAGGCATAGCTAATAACTTTCTACAAAGTCCTTAATAAATCTCTGCTTTAAGGCGCATCATTAGGTACTCTCCAGCATGTGAGGTGGCTCAAAATGCCACAAGTATTTCATTTTCATTTACTAAACCATAATTTTTGACTCCCACAGTACAGTAAGTACTTCTTTGTGTCTCTGTCCTTCTGCTCTTTTGCCACATCTTAAATTTATAGAGGCAGTCGTGTGTTCTTTATTGCAGTGCTCTTTCTGATAAAAAACAGTATGCCAAGCTAATTAGGATGCCGACAAGTGGGCAATTAGGTAGGTGAATGTGAAGCTTATAGCTGAGGGAGGTGGAACAAGGAAAGAGATCATGGATAGTCTTTTGATTGTGCCCTGACACCTCCCACAACTTCTTGGTAACAGTCATTATGAGTTTGTCTAAAAATACTAATTTAAACAAAAAAAGGCTCTTCAGACTTCATTATGTTATAAGTTAGCAAAGCTGTTATAGTGACATCTTGAGTGGTGCACACCTTTCTTCCTCATCCACTACCAATACCACACTTTGAATTTAAGTCCACCAGTGGACTGTGATCTGATTTCTGAAAAAAAAAAACTGCATTGATGATGACTTGATGGATTGTCCTTATTACTTCTTCATAGCACTCACTACTGTAGGTGATATTTATGATAACAGTGTATGGAAGGGTTTAGTGATTGGTTGCAAGGATTTTTGAAGATTTGAATAATTTTAGATGTATATTCATCATGTAACTATCATGCTGAGAAGTAACTTCTCATGTCCTCAAAGGCATCTGATAACAACACACTGATAACATGATCATAAAGGGCCATCACTGCACTGAGTTGTCTGCCAACCATTGCAATGCTTTTCAAAGTGGCGGGGGAAAGGGCGGACTCCAGAAACCATCTTATCACCATCAAACCCACTATGTGAAGGTGTTATTTATAAGACTGAGTTTGTTGTGGCTCCTCGGACTGATGAAGTATTTCGGATGAAAGATGAAACGTTTCAACATGAAGAAACCATCCAGAGGACCTGACGTAACTTTGTTGGATCTAATAAAAACTAGTTCCATTATCAGTCAGGTTCACTCAGTGCAACACATTGACTATGGGAATTGCGCCGCCGCGCGGTTCACCTGAAGTAATACAATCACACCTTTTAAGGCAGGTGGGCGTCAGCTATGAGGCCCCACCCTCCTCGTATTTAAGAGGCTGACGCCCCACCTTTCCTTCTCTTTTTGCCCTTCACCTTACACCTGAACTTCGTGGGACTCTCTGTGACTACATCGCTTGACTGGAGGTGAGCTTGCTCCCTACCCTTGGCGCAACAGAGAAATTTCCTACGTACAACTGAGTTAGCGAAAGCTAGCCCAGTGCATTTTATTTAACCTCAAGGTTTTTCTTCTGCTCTCTTCGCAGCTTCGCTCGACGGCGCAAACTATGTCACACGCTACCTAGCTAACAAAGTTAGCCATCTAGCCGACAAGAGCGGCTTGGCGAGAGAACGTCTTCGGACCAAAACGTTAGCAGTCAGCTAGCGAGCTTCAACCCTTCTCAGCCATGGCTCCCGAGAAGGGAAAGAGAAAAGCAAAAACTTCAAAGAAGACCAGCAGGCTGGCGAGCCCCAACTCTCGAGCCTGCCCCAGCGGATGCGGCTACTCCCTTTCGGCGACGGACACCCACGAGGCCTGTCCGGTCTGCCTGAGGATGTTGCATGCTAAAACTGCGCTGGATTCCCCCGAGTCCTGCCCTCACTGCAGCCAGATGCGTGAGGCCATGAGGCAGTGATGCATGGGCGTCGTGGTCAAAGCCATGGGCAACTCCATGGCGGCGCGAGACCCAGACCTCACGGAGACGCTGACTCCCACCCCGGAGCTCGAAGCCGTCGAGCTGGAAGACAGCGGTCACGCTGACTGAGGGGACAGCATGGACATGGCGGTTCCCATAGGGGACTCCACCGCCAAGTTCGATACGAGAAGCTTGTTGAACGCAGACAAGCTCTCGCTAACAGCCTCGGGCGTAATATCGGACGACGAAGCTGAAAACGAGGACGAAGGAGAAGACAAGGACTTCTCCTAGAACCCAACGACAGCTCACTCAGAGACGGATATCTCCATCCCCGCTCTGTTTGACCTGTGTCCAAGAGCGGCGGACACGCTACGGATCAGCTGACCAGAACCCCCACTTGGCCAACAGGTTACGAGGTTGGGGGGAATTACATTTTCGCAAAGCAGCAGTCGGCCACGAGGCACAGGATGCCAATCTTTCCCGACTTCCACACGGAGCTAACTCGCACCTGGGCTGAACCCAGGGCTCTGATGCTTCTGCCCCTCTCCCAGGTCCTTGACGTTACTAGCATGGAGGCTGCAGGAATGGCCAACATCCCACAAATGGAGGACACGCTGGCGGCTCACTTAGCTCCCAAAACATTGGGGTCCAAGCCAACTCTTCCCAGCAAGGCCTGCCGCGCATCGGCCTCCTAGCTCGAAAAATGTTACCGAGCTCAGAACCTTGCAGTCCGTACCATGAATGCCTCGGCCATGATACAGTCCTACTTGGCGGAGAAGCTGCAGGAGCTCCAACAGACCACCAACAAGAAAGATGCGGCCGAGGCCCTGGAGGAAGCCCGCAAGGCGACAGACTTCGTCCTCTGCCTGATGGACACAGCGGCCATAGCTCAAAGGAGGAGCATGGCTGAGATTATCATCGCTCAACGGGGGCACCCATTCCTGCACCACTAGATCGAGCCCACGGGGCTCTTTGGAGGAGTTCTGGAATGAATCCAGACAAGACTGGAACAAAGGCGGAAACAGGCCGAAGCCTTGCGCGAGGGAATGCCGAGAAAAACGTCCATGCCTCCCAGGGACGCCAGTGGAAGCAGGGGCATGCAACCTCGACACCGCTCAGCCACACACCACCCTCCGCAGAAGAGGCCAGCATTCGATGGAGAACAGAGGCCGAGACCGGCAACAGGACCGCCCCAGGCTGGCCAGGCCTGGGTGAGGAACAGGTTCGTTCCTCGCCGGGCGGGTCCACCGAGGTCATCCTTGACGAACCGGGACCGGATGCAGAAGCCGGCCTGACGAACCGGGACCGCTTCGCAGTGTTAGGAGGCGGACGTGGAACTGGAGGATCAGGGTGAAGACCTTTCTCAGACCCCAGTACCGGTACCTATGCTCCCAGAAACTGACTTTTCCATCCCTGTTCTGTTCGACTTGTGCCACAGAGCAATGGATGCGTTGTACATCCCATGGCCTGAACCTCCGCCTCGCCAACAGGTCACGAGGCTGGCAGGAAACTATTTTTACTCGAATTAGCAGGCCGCCACGAGGCAAAAGATGCCCGTGTTCCCGGACTTCCTCAAAGAACTA
>JBBPBX010075164.1:6595-17410 GCA_038048925.1 Garcialebias charrua | reverse complement strand
CCTAACACCTTATTCCTGTCCGAGAAACATTCATCATAAAAATAGTCACCGTCTTAACAAATTAATCGTTTGAGAATAAAAAGCCAGCTTTGTAAAAGGTTGAAAGAGCGTGCGTTCTTTACCCCCAGGTAACGGCGACGGCGTTGGAGGTCATCAGCTCTTTAGGCGTCATCACGGTCAGATAGCTCACGTTCACCAGCAGATACAAACCCGTTACCAGAGAAATGGCAATCACCAGAGCTCTGGGAAGATTTACCTAAAAAAATAATAATAATAACTCCAAATATGAAGAAAAGACTGTTGTTCTAGATATAAATGACATGAATATAAATGGAATCCATCTTGACTTTGGTTGACCCCAAACGTTAAACAGTTGTGACGTTGTAAAATATAAATCCAAGATCAATTATTGAAAATATTAAAAAAAAACCAATGTTTTATTCACAGTGGATTAATAAGACAGTGCACTGTTCAAAAGCCTTCCTCTCTGATGATATGGGGGTGCATTTGTATAGGCAGCGTACACATCTGGAAGCACAGGTTAAAGAATATCTGCTCCTATCCAGTCAACATCTTTTGCAGGGAAGGTCTTGCATATTTCAGCAAAACAGACAGTGCTAAACCGTGTTCAGCGTTCCAACGGCTTCAGAGATGAACTCTGATTAGTTGAAAACATCATGAATCAAAACTATCCAGGACTGTTGAGCTAGATTCCTCCATCGGACAAGAAGGGGACAACGCTCCCTCCAAAAACTCCAACATCTGGTCTCCTCAGCTCAGAGGCGTTTACAGATTGTTGCTAAAAGAAAAGCAGATGCTTCACAATGGAAATCATGACCCCGTCGCAACTTTTGTGTGAGCTGCCACAAAATTAGAAATTACCGTATTTTCCGGACTTTAAGTCGCACCTTTTTGCCTAATTTGCATGCCCTGCGACTTATAGAGAGGTGAGACTTGTTTATGGATTTTTTACCATATTTTTAGACCAATTTTTGGCTCAGATATGACCGTTTTTTCCATTTTGGCTAGGGTACACGACCGTTCCCACCTCGTGTCCGACGAGAGCCTCCTCTGGACGGACTCAGTCTGTCGCAGCCCGGCCTCCTGCTCTGGAGGTATGAACTAGCTACTTCGCTGTTAGCTCAGTGTTTGTTAGCAAAATAGGTCAAGAACCACATTACAGATTTTGATCAAACTTACAGAACATAATCACTAGATGGATATTTACAACTGATTAGCTTTATGAGATGTTTGAGATAAAATTCGATGTTTTATAGACGTAAATGTGTCGCGGTTAGCCTCGATGATTTTTCCTTGTAAGTTTGAGCAAATAGCTCATAAACCACACAGCAGATTTTTTTTTTCAAACTTACAGAAAGTAATCACTAGATGTACATTTACAAACTGTTAGCTGTTGGAATTATTTGAGATAAATTCAATGTTTTATAGACGTAAATGTGTCGCGGTTAGCTTCGTTGTTTTTCCTTGTACTTTTTCAAAGCGAAAAATTTTAAATCCAGCAGATGTGACCATTAAGTGAATTTATTAAGGAACAGTTAAGCTAAGACACATGTTTGCTATGATTTTCAGCAGACAAATAATTGTTTTTACCGTGTTAATCTTGGAAAAGTCCTTCGTGCATGCTTCTGTGGTCGTCATTTTCAGCAGGGCAAATGAGGCGCTGACGCGTTGCGTAGCGGTGACGCATAATAGATGCGACTTATATAAAGGTGCGACCTGTTTATGGATTTTTCCAATTTATTGACAATAATTGGACAAAGCGACTTATAGTCCAGAAAATACTGTACCTTATTTCTCTTTTAAATGATGCAATTTCTAAGTTTAAACGTCCAACAGGTTTACTATTATCCACTGTGAATAAAAATTTGGGTTCATAGGATTTGCAGACAGAAAGAATCCTTACAATTGTCCTTTAACCATTGGATAATCTCCAAGATTTAAGAGCTCGCGAGAACTGGTTTTTGATAATCTATCTTCTCACCTCTGGTTTTTTCAGCTCCCCTGTGACATAATTTAGGTTGTACCAGCCAGCGTATGACCAGAGCCCTTGAAAAAAAGCCATCCCTAAAGCACTGGCAGAGACTCGAGTCCCTTAAACGAGTCCTCAACATTTAAATTCTCCACTATCACAGTGCTGTTCTGTACGATCTCCGCTATCCCATGAAGCGCAATGGCGGTCAGTGCCACCACTTTGGTCACTGTGAAGACAACTTGGACTCTGATGGCCACACGGGCGTTCAAGATGTTGATGATGGCCACGACCAGGATGGCGACGGCTGCGATGCATTTCACAACCAGCTGCGGAGGCTGACAGCCGGAGTAAAAAGGTGCCGTCACGTACTTTGCAATGCTGATGGCTATCGCAGCGATGCCGAAAGGCTTCACCAGCAGGATGAAGGTGACCGCAGCGAAGAAAGCCGGGCACGGCCCGTAAATCCTCAGTATGTAGATGAAATCCCCACCAGACTCGGGGATGATGGTCCCAATCTCAGTGTAGGACAGTGCCGCGAACATGGCCACAGCTCCCGAGAGAGCCCAGATCACCAGACTGGCCCCGGGGCTCCCCACGTAGACTAGAACATACTGAGGGGACATGAAGATCCCCGCTCCGATCATGGTTCCACAAACCAGGGCTACGCCTCCCGTCAATCCGATGACCCGCTTGATTTTCAGGGTTTCTTTCTCTGCCATGACGCTCGCACAGCTCAGTCACACAAGAAGCACTGAAGCACCTTCAACATTTTATAAGCAACAGGATTTATGATTAATCTGTGGTTGTAAACTTTTTACACCCAGCTGTTGATTAAACTCTTTATACAAGCCTTTCTCTAGAACACACCGACCTTCACACCTTTTCCCTCAACAGGACCTGCACTAAAGGCATGTTGAAGGAATCATCTGCCATCTTTAATGCCAGGAGAACTTTGTTTTGAGATTGAAAATAACATTATGCACAATTTGCTATATGCTCTTGGGCTGTATTGGATTCTCAGTTGCTTCCATTTCAAATTTGAGCTCAAAATCTGTAAAAGTGACGAAATTATAGCCAGTTTTGTGTTCACAAAGGTCACTTGGCTGAGGAGCCCATTAAAATTTGGTTGTTTGCACTCAGCTGACAAAATAAAGCCAATTATTTTATATCCTGAAAGATTCTTAAAAATGTGTCCGCTGGTCCATGAGACATTGTGCTAACGGACTGGGTGGCAACGTTTTACACACAGATCTTGCACAACCTGTCAATGCTCAGAATGTGAGCTGGGAGCTCTGATCAGCTACCTCACAAAATATTCTACTCATTTTTGTAAAATGGACAGTTATTGCCATTTCTGTTTATTGTTGGAAGTGGGTTGACTTTAATGGACATTCAATACCCTTTTACAAGTTTCATTAAAATGTGTCCTATACTGTATTTCATGAGATTTTTAGCTTAAAGACGAGGACAATAAGAAAGATTAAAGATATACAGAGACCCTGACACTCTGAGAAGCACTTCTTATACCCAGTCATGTTGTCAATTGACCTAATTAGTGTTAATTGGTCTTCCAGCTGTTTGTTATATGCTCAATTTCCTTTTTTCAGCCACTTATTGCTACTTGTCCCAACTTTTTTGGGATTTGTTGATGCTGTGAAATTTTGAATCAACATATTTTTCCTTTAAAATGTTACATTTACTCAGATTAAACGTTTGATCTGTCATCTATGTTCTCTTATGAATAAAATATTGACATTTGCCATCTCCACATCATTGCATTCAGTTTTTATTCACAATTTGTTTAGTGTCCCAACGTTTTTGGAATCCGGTTTGTATGCAAATTATAGCATTTAAAACCAGTTGAAGATGAAAGTCCAGCCTTTGTAGGACCACAAACCCTGATAGAAAGCACAGATAATGGAGTTAACGTTGACGTTTGTTCCCACATATTCAAAATTCACTTTTTAATGTTTTTTTTACTCAACTTTGGGTATTTACTTCATAAAAAACAGTCTTAAGGCCAAAAAAAATGCACCCAGTGGTTTATTTACTCTAAGTATATTTATTTTACTGTGATAAGTTAGGTTTTGTTTTGAAATCATCGCGCTTGTGACGTCACAAGCGCCAGGACAACCCACCTCGAACCTGAGTCCAGCCCCTCACCCATAGATAATATATACACTAGATAAGACATCCCCGCTGTTGGCCAATGGAGACCGACATCGTCAGACGGCGGCCATCTTGCCACAGACAGAACGCCCACTCTTAACATGAATGTGAATGGGGCATTTACTATTAAAATTTTTCATTCTTTTTCATTCAACCTTTATTTATACAGGCTAGCCTCGTTGAGTCACGGGGACTCATTTACAAGAGGGACCTGTCTCACTCACACCAAACAACCATCCACTCTCACACTCACACCTAGGGTCAATTTAGAGTCACCAATCAGCCTAACAAGCATGTTTTTTGGTCTGTGGGAGGAAACCGGAGTACCCGGAGGAAACCCACGCATGCACGGGGAGAACATGCAAACTCCACCCAGAAAGGCCCCGGACCGGGATTTGAACCGGCAACCTTCTCGCTGAGAGGCAGCAGCTCTACCAGTTGTGCCAACGTGCTGCCCAAAATCGTATTGTCCAAAAATCGTACAAAATCGTATCATGAGATTCTATATAAAAAGATATTTACTAATTTTTTTCAAATCGAAGAGCTAAAAACCACTCTGTTATTAGTGTATCTTATTTGATTGTATTACGACTTCAAGACCACTTACTCACTTTTAGTGTATTGAGCAGGTGCTAGAAATCACAATATTGGAGCTATTCAGAGTTTTCTACATCTTACTCTTTGTTTTGACCTCACTGCTAGTAAAAGTGTCTAGTGTGCTGAAGAAGTTCTTTTTTTTTTTTTAGAGAAAATGGAGAGCAATGACAAATGAGCTACAATTGTTTTGGAAGTATCTTCTGTTATGTTCTGAATGTTTTTTTGTGTGAGTATTTCATCATTTTTGGTGACACTATACAGTACTGTCTCGTCTAGACAAATGTTTTTTCTTAAATGGTGAAAAAAATATTTTAAGATTCTGAGTTGCGAAGTTGGTGCCTAATAACTTGCACAATGATTTTTGTTAATGTTAAGTTTTATTATTATTAGTTTCAATGCTTAGAATACAGTATTTGTATATTCCTACAGGATTAAATGCATTCTCATGACAGAATTTGAGGCATATTTTATAACATATATTTTATTGAGATTCAAAATACATTTATTATATATTTTTTGCAAACCTCTTTGGAGACATGCTCTTTTAATGACTTGTGAATTTTGTAATCTTGTGTGATAGAGTGTTTGTCTCTGCTCCTGAGAGTTGGCTGTTGCTTCTTCACAATACACGGTTCATTGCTGATGGTTGCACATTTAGTGTATTCTTGCAGAAAACTATGAGGAGAGGTTGACATAATGCTTCTGATATTGCTCTGAACAAATAATGAGCTAAAGCAGTTCTTGAGATGGAGGCCGAGCAGACGGAGAGCGGGTAAAGGCGCAAGAAAGAGAGTTCAACACTATTGTGACTGAACTGCAAAATGGGATTTGCATAAATAAGGCTCAAACATCAGCAGGGCTTTTTTACAGCCTACAGCAGGGCTGACATGACCTGAGAGGGAGGAGGTGGTTTGTGTGTTTTTCTCCCATTAAAAAAAGCCAGTATTGTTGCTTTAAAGTCAGTGGTGTAGTTTGGTGGCATGCTCAGATTTCCTTTCTTCTTGTTGATCCTTCACCTTGATGGTGGACTGTACTCTGGACCACTACAATATTACTGAGCCCTCTACTTCCCCTCAGAGGCGAATCAGTGACGTACTGTAGCTCAAAAGGGCCCATTCTCTACAGTGACCGTTACATAAGCCTGACATAAATTGCATATTTTTACCACCACCAAAATAATCAAATTCACATTGAACTGTTCTCTACCCATTTTTGTGCGAAACTCCCATTTTTTTTTAGAATTGTATTTTATTTCTTCATATTTCTAGATCTAGAACCTCTGTGTCTTGTTTCCAGTTAATTAGATTAAGCTTCAACTTCTAATGTTCATTGTAAGGGTTTACTTTATGCTTTTAGACATGGGGGGTGAGGGGTGGCAGATGCTCAGATTATTTGTACGATGCTTGTTTTTGTGTTTGTATTGTGCACATCTGATGTGTGTGTCAGTGCGTTCTTTGGCATTTGTATCAGCAAGCTCTCCAAACGGTGTTGGGTTACAGAGAACAGGTGATTGACAGTTTATGCTGTTTGTCTTTTTACATTTTTGCGTCATTTGATTTGTGTCAGATTGGCATCAGAGCTTCAGTGAAAACCCTCGAGGGCATACATTGTTAGTCTGCCGGAGGCTGGCTCCTTGATTAGTCTACATTATTATTTTTTCTAGGGGTGTGCAATATGGCTCAGATATAATATTGTGATATTTCAGAGCATTCTGACAATAACAATAAATTTATGATATAACAAACAAACAAACAAAAAAACACAAATCGTGTTATTCATTATTTAACATGTTGCTTTGCAGTACCGTATTTTTCGGAGTATAGGTCGCACCGGAGTATAGGTCACATTGTCCAATTATTACCAATAGATGGGAAAAATCCCTAGATAGGTCGCACCGGAGTATAGGTCACACCTACGTTTAGCTCTGCTGCAAATGTCTGCCACAGGAGCGCACAGCAAGGTTTTAAGAAGATTAACACTTAAAAACAATTATTTGTTTGATAAAAATTATAGCAAATATGTGTCTGAGCTGAACTTTTCCTTAATAAATGAACATAATTGTGAAATGAGCTGGATTTTAAAATTTGTTTCGCCGAAAGTGATAAAAAGCCATATATAGGTCGCACCTGAGTATAGGTCGCAGGCTATGACAAATGATAAAAAGGTGCGACCTATACTCCGAAAAATACGGTATTATATAAAAACTTTAAAAAAAACAACAAGGTTAACTTCAATTACTTTATGTAGTAACGTATTCCATCTCAAAGTATAAAAATAAAAAAGGTCCTTCTGTTATTTAAATTGAAAAAATCTGCACAAATTATAGATGAACAAAATCCACCACAAAAACTAAAGTGCATTTTCAGTTTCCCCAAAAAATATAAATGAAAGCTTAAGATCTGTTGAGCATAAATGTAACATACAACAAAAAATATGTTGCCTTTAAATGAGGTATAACTTCCACAACTTGTGCCAAGGTGTCTTCAGCTGACCCTGAAGCTTGTGCTGTTTTAGCTTAATCTATTCTTGCAGGAATGATTCATTTATCTGATGCTCTGTCTTTGATCACCTGTCTCTTTTCTTGGTCCATGGACTGTGGAACTCAAGAGACACAGCTGAGCTGCGTTTGTACCGGCAGCCCAGAGCGGGGGGTAGGTCTGGGCCATATCATATCGTTCCCGGTTTTACCGGGCAAAAAAGCTTGCCCGGGCAAAAAAGTTATATCATGATATGCTAATTTCATGACGTAATACGTCGGGGCACCCCGCCCCCTTAACATCCGAGCGCTTCAAAAGACCAAACCGAGCTGCGCACCTCCCTCCACCTGTCTGTACTGGTGTAACGCTAGCTAAAATGCTAAAAACAAACGTGTCTCAGCTGTCTCTCACTGCACAGGTACAGAGAGCTTGTCCCCCCTCCCCCGCGCTGCTCAGCGACGTGCGGGCTGCTCTCTCCCTCGCTCTTATGGTACATCCAGACCGAACACGATTTCAACGGCAAAAAAGCTCAACACGCACGCAAGTGGACGCACTGGACCCAGTGGTGTCCAAACCAGAACGTGAAATTGTGGCTGCGTTGCGGCGGCGGGGGGGGAGGAGCTTACCGGTACACCGAGTTCCTCTCTGCACTCCGCCAGGCAAGGAGCTTTTTATTTTTGTCCCTGTAGAGCAGACTTGACTGGTCGTGAAGGAATTGTCGCGAACACACAGCTACAATGAGTTTCTCTTCCATAGTCCACGACCTCGCGGGTCTTTCCTGCGTCCCACAAACAATACGTCACATTGCTGCGCATTACCCCCGCCCCCTCGTTTCCACGTCACATAGCGGACTCCCCCTTTCTCCTCCACCCGACTCTCCTGATTGGTCGGACACGCGTTCACGAGTTTGAACGGCGAAAATCTTCAGCATGTTGGAGGCGGGCTTTGGAGGCTGACGCGGGTTCACGTGCACGGAAAACGCTCTCCAGCACGCTCAACACGCACGCGACGTGACGCCAGAAGGCGCCTGGAGGTGCGTCCCCCATTGACTTTGCATGTAAACCGGACGCTCCTGCAGTAGAAAACGCATTCGGTCTGGATTCACCATAAGGGCCAGTTTACACGGCGCAAATTTTGAGTGTAACCGCTACTTTCTCTTTGCGACTTTGCTTATCGCCTACACGACGCTGCTGGCCCCCCTCTTTGACTCCGATACTTTTCTGACCCTGCTCTCAAGGTGGAAGTTTTTCGCTGACCCCCCGCTGATAATGTAAACATCTCCCGTGGAGCTTTTGTGTCAACCACTTGCGCGCAGCCCGCATGCGCGGACAGTCTGACATTTCACGTGTCACGCTGCAAAATATAACAGTTTAACAATAATAAACAGTATTTATGTTGGCGTGGGAGATGTAAATTTATCTGAACTACAGTATCAGAGTCAGAGTCAGAGTCAGAGAGAATTTATTGTCATTTGCACCGCATGTAGTACATGTGTTGAAAACGAGATTATGTACACAGGGTCCCAGTTACATCCAACAACAAATGCAAGAGAAATACAATAATAACATCTAGGATTAACTAAGAGAGACATCACATCAGCTAGTAATACACTAAGCCCTAATGTAGTAGAAAAACATCATTATAAACAGCAGCACGAACATGAGCAGATGGTCACAGATGAACGCAGCAACAAGAAACAGATCAGTACAGTATCAGTATGATGTGACATTTTGCAGTGTTTATTCTTATTTCTATCTTAGTATCTATCTGGACTCATTAAATTTTTTAAACAGTGCGTAACGTGCTGTGAAAATGAAGACACCAGGTTTATTTTTTATTTATTTATTTATTCAGCACCACAAAGTTTACAACACAAACACTGAGAATTAAACTGAACACACTATTAAAACACGTGAACCGAACTGTAACTACGTTAATGAACTGGACTCTTGCTGTGTGTTCATCTGGACCCATCAGAACCTCAGAACCATCAGCCTGTTGGAACGACAGCTTCTCCACCTGGCAGAAATAAATAAATAAATAAATAAATAAAAACTCAGTTGTTGTGTGATCAAAGTAAACACAAGCAAACATTATATTAAGAACGTTGATTTACCTGCTGTAAGTCAGCTGTTTATCACGGAGTAAAGTCCGGTTCTGGTCCACAGTCCACTCAGCGTCTGGTGTGCAGCTTGTTAGATGAAGAGGTCCCACTTGGTGTCAAATCTGTTGACTCTTATCCAAATTCCAGCTTTAACTTGTTGTTAACTTGTTGACAACAACTTGTAGTTAGCTGATTTTAGCCAGAGAGGAAAACAGACGAGGCAGGCTGCCTCGGCTGCTCTGTTTACCTCAGGCAGCACGCATGCGCAGTAGTGAAGGTTCCAAAAATCACAGCGCCATCTAATGGCCCAGCATGGTAACTACAGTGAAATCATGAGGACGGGGGGTGGAGGGGGAGAGAGTCGTATCCACAGAATTCGACCGTGTCAACGCAAAACTTTTCACCTAATTAACATACCCAAAACATCCGTTTCCCCCACACAGTGTCCGTGTAAACAGGGCCTTAAACTGTCGTGCGGCTCAGCTGTCTCACGCAAACCGTGTTTCCATCAAGGTTTCTTGATGCGCTTTTTGAAGTATCGCATCAGAAAAGATGAATGGAAACGGCACGATTCGAATTAACTTCCTCTAATTTGTAAAAAAGTTGATACGCTCGCTTGAGGTGGTTTTTGGGTTTTTCGAAACAGAGCTGATGCGCAAAACGAGAGATGGAAATAGATTTGCCGACTCAGTTCTGAAGTAGCGAACATTCACGTCATGTGACTGATCAGCTGTTTCCGCTGTAACATCGCTAAAACTAGTTGGCATGACAGAATAAATACAACTTGCTTGGGGTAAGAGGCAGCGTGAGTGATGCCTTTTAGTTTTTGAGATAGCTAGTATTGTGCACGGCTAGCTTAGCGTTACGCCAGTACCGGTGGAGTGGTAGGGGGTGCACAGTTCGGTTCTGTTAACAAGGTGGGGTGCCCCACTTGTATAATAGTAGGGGAAACACTGACGTCATGAAATTAGCATATCATGATACTGTATAATTTATTTTCCTGGGTAAGTTTATTTTTTATTTTTTATTGGTATTCTTGTGGAAATAAAGGTGTGATATGGTCCAGCCAGCCCTAATTTTTTTCAAATAAAATGTTTTCAGTGAATTATTTTTGTATTTACAGTTGGATTCTTGACCACATGTATTTGAGCATATTTGCAATAGCTGCAAAAGAATGAACGGCAACGATTAGACAGCAGGAAAAAGATTCAAATGGAAATTGTCGCCAGGTTGTCCTCAAGCTGGTTCTGTGAATGGCAAACAGCCATCAGGGCTCTGACAAACGATTGTTAGACTGATGGTCCTCCTTTTACATATGAAGCTAGTTTCTGGAAGCCCCCCCAGTAGACTGGTTTGATCCACTTTGAAAAGGTGCTATTTATACGACTAAGTTTGTGGCAGGCCTCACTCAGACTGATGAAGTCTTTTGGATGAAAGACGAAACGTTTCTACCTAGAATAATCTGTCCAGATGAC
>JBBPBX010075163.1:2106-12634 GCA_038048925.1 Garcialebias charrua | reverse complement strand
TATATTATTTATTTATTTTTCTCTTACCCCCCTGGTTGCCTGGCGGACATTCTGGGGGTGGGCCGTCGGGGGTTGTCCTGGACTATGGGGGGGTTCGGGGCCTGGGGGTTCGCCGTGGGCGGGGCTGGCATTTCGCTCTCCCTGGGGCTGCTTGGGCTCGGGTGTCCTGTCCTGTCGGCAGGGCGAGGGTTGGGCCGAATCTTGGATGTCGGCTACTCTCCACCCCAGAATGAATGGGCCTACCTCCTGGGTTTGGGTGTGGGCTGCCCCATGTAGGGGGCAGGTACATGTCTTGGACCTAGGGGGTATAGAGGGTGCATCAGGATTATGAATGGAACGTGTCGTTATTGTTTGTCTTTGTGTGAGTGAGGATGAGGGTGGGTCTGAGTGAGTGTGTCTGTGTATGAATGTCTAATTGTCAGGCTGGGATTTGGACTGCCCCCTCTCTGTTACATCTGAGGCTACTTGGTGTTGCGCTCCTACCACGTGGCCCCCGGGTGGGTGTCCTTTTGCCTGCGGGCGTGCTGGGGGCCCTTGTTGTCGCTTTCAGGGGTTGGGCGCTTGGGCGTGTGTCGGCTCGGCCTGGTGGCTGCCTGGTGGGGCTCGGGTCCTCTGGTCCTATCGGGTCTGGGCCTGAGGGGTGGACGTCCCCGGTGCCCGGGCCTTGGTGCCCAGGCCTGGGGCTACGTCAGTGCAGCGGGCTCTTGCAGCGGACTCCGGCGGAGGCCTTTGGGTTTGTCGCTGTTGGCCTCCCGGGGGTCATTGTGTGTAGTCGCTGGTGGAACTCTTCCGGTTCTCCTCCTTGGTCAGATCTGGGGAGAGGGTGAGTGGCTCGTCCTGTTCGGGTGGCCCTGGGGACTCTGGGCTCGGGGTCCTTCTTGGGGTCTTGGGCTTTGATCGCCCCTTCGTCTGCCTCGGGCCTTGGGGGGCGGATCTCTGATGCTTCACGGTCGCTACTGAATGTTCTATTGGAGGAACCTTATTCACTTATGCATGCTCACAACCACACACAAATGGATGCAGGGATGTATATGTAGATATCATATGCAGATATGTAGATGGATATGTGATATGAATGTATATGTATATATATTTGTAGGTATGGGTATGTTTATTTATGGAAATCTACTGCAAGGTCATGAATATTATTAGTCTTTATGCATGTGTATTTTGTTGCTGTGTTTTGTCATGTGCTTTGCAGGATTGCGGACGGAGGTTGGGTGTGTTTGCCTTGTGCTCTTTTTGTGGATAATTGTTGTGTTTTGTTGTCTTACTTTCTATCTTTCCTTTCTCTCTCTAAATTAAAAAAAAAAATTCATATCGGTGTGAGAGGATGGCTGTGAGGTGAGAAGGGAGGCCATCTATAAAAGGAAAAAAAAAAAATCCCCTCCCCTCAGGGCATTTACTGTATCTGTTTTGATATTAAACCAGTGGTGAGGTGCTTTGGATGTTTGAGGTCGTCGTCCTGCTGAGAGCTGAACCTCCATCCAAGTCTTAAAATGTCTTGAAGTTTCCAACAGGTGTTACATGGTGTAAAGGTTTGGGTTTGGTCTCAGCTGAAAACAGTTCATGAGTTTTGGACAGGGACTCACACTTAATGTATTTATTGGTGCTCCATTAAATATTTAACCAGATTTTATTTGTAAATCCTGTTTAACATCATTAATCTGGAGTATTTCATGTAGGCCCATCAATTATAGATATACTTTTACAGTGGGGGTGGGGGGTACTACAACCTGCTGCCTTCCCAAGATTGATCAATTTCACGAATCAGCATTTTATAAATGCATGTGACTGTTTTTGTACAGTGCCCTGAGATGACATGTGTTGTGACTTGGCACTCCTGAACTAAATCCAATAATGAGCAAAAAATGAGCAAAACAATGTATTTTACAATAATAACAATATGAATATGAATATTAATAATACAACTGAGAAGGCGCTATTAATGAGACTGAGTTTGTTGCAGTGCCTCAGACTGAATAAGTCTATTGGATAAAGGATGAAACGTACCAACAAAAAGAAACCACCCAGAGGACCTGACTTAACTTAGTTAGAATAGCTAGAGCAAATCAGCGTTTGGTGCGATGGGCCTTGTTCCTACAACCTTACAACCTGGAAATTCGGCACATTAAAGGCACCGAGAATGTGCTGGCGGATGCGTTGTCTCGTGCCATTGATGGACCAGACTAGCAGAAGAGTGGTTGCAGAGCTCCTGGTTGGACCCTCTGTTTAAAGGGGGGAGGTGTTACGGCTGCAGTGGTTTTTGGTTCTGCAGGCCTTCTGCAGGTGTTTTGTGTTGCCCTGATTAGTGCACTCCCTATTATTTAAGCTGCCATGCATGCAAGGAAAGAAACCACCCAGAGGACCTGACTTAACTTAGTTAGAATAGCTAGATAAATGTAAAATAAATGAATAAATAAATAACTAAACTGTGGCTCACATTTGAATAGATAAAAGTTAAATGTGGCAAAACAATGGCTAAAAGTCAGTAAATGTAAAAATGTGCTAAACTGTTGCCAAAAGTCAAATTTTGCATCATTGTACCATATTTTTCCGACAAGAAGGCGCAATATCAATGAACAGGTCTGTTTTCTTTCATAAGGTGCACCGGATTATAAAACGTATTAAGCGAAACAAAACAGTCAGATAAGTCAAACTTTATTCAACTCATTCTCAATAACCACTTAAAATCAGTTTGAGGTCATTAAGCACAACCAAAATTAGTAAATAAGGTGCACCGGGTTATAAGGCTGACTGTCAATTTTTGAGAAAATTAAAGGAGTTTAAGTGCGGCTTATAGTCTGAAAAATATGGTAGTTAAAAGGATCATAGCTGAAAGCTGGAATGAGCATTAAAAAAATAAATAAAAATAAGCAACAGTTTTCGAAAAAGTAGTAACAATGCAATGCCATGGGGGGAAAATGTAATAAAAACATATCAAAGTTACAAATGCTAAAAGCCATATTCCACTATTTTACATTGATTTGAATGTCTTGGTATATAAATGGTTAAAAACACACTAAGTAGGCAGACTGTGAAAACATCTGAACTATAAGCAGGAAAAGTTAAATGTAGCAAAACTGCTGAATCAACAATCACACAATAAAACACCAAACGTCCTGATATTTCTTATGTGCTGGAAATATAAAAAACACAAATCGTCTTTACCTTGAGTGCAGTCACACTCTCCTTTCAGGGCTTTCTCATCCTGAGTGTAATCTGTAACAGAACAAGGGTTCAAATTATATGAATACGTGTTTATTTAAATTCTCATGTTGCATTTCCATCATGCAGGTGCTTGAACTCCAACCTGCATCCACAATGGTCATGTCGTGCATGTCCTTGAGAAGCTGGAGGAGGGCCGGGTCGTCCCGGGGGTACAGGGCGTAGCGGTTTATTCCAGAGTGGAACTTCATCCAGCTGGCATCAGGGTCAAACTTCATGTCTTGCACCGTCAGAGAGATGTTAGCCAACGCTGCTGCCTCGTTGTAAAGGTTCTTATGTCTGAGGACACAAGGGTTTGTTTACATTGTTAAAATGTCAGAACTTGAAGGAAACCGTCCACACATGATTAAACTGCTGGGCTCTCTCTTTAAATAAAGCCTTGTAGCTTAGAGCCACGAGGAAGTGGACTTAAGGAGTCCTAAATCTGCTCAGATCAGCTCCCCGATGGGCATTCTGATTAATTTTCACTTTGACTGTGAATTAAAAAAACATGTTTAACATGTTGGTGGCTTAAAGATTACAGTGAAGATGGAGCTTTTCAGATAAAGATGTGAGAAACTTCCTGGATAACACAAAATATTAACTGTGAGTTTTTTTTATTTTTATATATATATATTTTTTATAATAATTCTTTATTCATTTCATAACCTAAAAAACAAATTAATTATATATTTACAACAATTATATTTACAACAATTATATTTACAACAACAACAAAAAGAAAAGAAAACCAATACAACAACAACAAAAAGAAAAGAAAACCAATACAATGAAATGAAAGGTAGCAGAGAGAAGAAAATTATAATATCTGCCCCTTTTTTCTCATAAATAAAATTCAAACAATAACATTCTTCAGTTAATACAATAAAACAAAAAATGAAATCCTTCTAGAACAACAATTCATATGAGAACACATTTACTGTATACAGTTTCATATTTTTTTAGCAATCCAAACTTTATCAATTTCTTAAACATGTGCATTGACTTGGCACTTTTAATATCTTTTTCCAGATTATTCCACAATCTCACTCCTTGTATCGAGGTACATCGTTCTTTCAAACTGGTTCTAAATTTAGTTGTTATGAACATCTCCGTCCCCTTAAGATTATAGCAGCTTTCTCTCTTTGTAAAAATTCTCTGGATGTTCAAAGGTAATGCATTTTGGTGAGCCTTATACATAACTAATAAAATTTTATAATCAATCAAGTCGTGAAATTTCAATAATTTCAGTTGACAAAATAATACATTAGATGGATGATGGCTATGTTTTCGAGTGATAACACTTATTGCTCTTTTCTGCAAAACAAAAACAGGATTTGTAGTTGTCTTACATGCCTTCCCCCATACCTCAATACAATAGACCAAGTGTGGAACAATTAATTTTTCACGTCGGCAACACACTCCTGACTGATGGCTTCATTGTCAGCCTGTTTTTTTTTTTAATTTTTAGGTTTTGATCAAAATAAAGGAAAATCAAATGTGTTTTGTTAAGAGAGTAAGCTGCTACAGTCTAAAGGGAACTGAAATATTTGTGATGCCAAGTTATAGGACTAGTTTAAAGGGACGGTTTATTTCAATAAAGGGAGTGGAATTATGGAATGTTTTGGGAAGTGATGCTAAAGATATTAACTCTGTGATTAAATTCAAAATATTATCAAATCTAAACTGTTAACAAAATACTAAAGCTTTAGTTAAGCGTCTAATGTACTAGTTGTCGTTGATTGTGAAAATTACTCTTTTCATCTGTTATTTCTAAAAGATTATTGTTTGAAATTGTTTTGTTTTTGAAAAAATGGGCAGACATAATAAGAATTCTTCTTCTTTCTGCCACCTTTCATTTTATATATTGTTTCTTTCACATATTTATGAATTTTTTTTTATGTTTTAATGTAAAATGAATACATTTAATAAAAATAAACTTTGTTAATTTCTTACCATTTTTATTGTTCCATGACTTTCCTTAACAAACCCTCATTTTATAATTGAAGAACGTGCAACAAAAAGGTCATGAACTATTATTCAGAACTCACGTATGGGTGCATAATAAATGTTTCATTTCTGCTCTGCATCTTTAATTAAATCAAATATCTGGGGAAAAAAATCAAAATATGACCATTTATCACACGCCTTGAAAAAGCAAAAGGCAGGCGATAATGTTTTGTCTGTTAGCAAAACATCTTGAGCTGATTTTAACTAAACTTTTTGTTACGACCTGAAGGCACGTAGCATATTAAGGGACACGAGACAAAGAATGAGGGTTTTTTAAAAAAAAAAGTGTTTTTATTTTAGGCTCTCCAGCGGCACGTCTTCTGGGTGCACCACAGCTATTCTGTGGGGGATAAAAAAGAAAGGAGAGCCCAAGCCCCTCAGCGTCCCCGTGTCCACAGGATACAAATGTAATAAAATAAATGGCGGACCTGATGAGCCAATTCAAATAAACATAAAGGTACCTCAGTGGGCCAACTCCTATGGAGCCGTCGAAGCTACTGAGAGTACCGGACTAAGTTCAAAAGGTCCCACCTAATGTAAACAAAAAGGTGAAAACAAAGCAATTGGTCTCACCAGGTCTTCCAGCTTCAGGATGGTTAATAAAAAAAACTCCAAGTCGAACGGGTCACTCACGCCTCCGTCTTCAGCAACAACGCAACAGGTCTTCTTCTTATCTCATGACTTCTTCTTTAGTTCTCACAACTTCTTCTTCGGCTATTTCCTTCAGCTTCTTTGGTTACTTCCTTCGGCTTCTTCGATTACTTCTTTCGGCTTCTTCTTCGGCTATTTCCTTCGGCTTCATCGTCTTCGGATCTCACGGCTTCTTCTTCGGCTATTTCCTTCGGCTTCTTCGGTTATTTCCCTCGGCTTCTTCGGCTTTGTCATCTGCTACTTCTTTCGGCTTCATTGGCTACGGACTCTCTGCTGCTACTGCTTTGGATCTCTCTCTTCCTCTCTTTTCCAGCCTGGCCTCTTATAGATGGACCAATCACTCCACCTACAGCGTGCTTTAATTAATCAACAGCTGCAGTTAATCAGCCTCCCAAAACCTATGAACATCTCATCCCTCTGACCTGAATGAAATGACATGCCCATGGCATGTAACACTTTTCAGAAAACAATCATTAGACTTACAACTGATTAACTTTAGCTCAAGTGCAAGATGGCTGCCAAAGCATGTCCCCCTTACCCAATGCAAATACAGTCAGTTTCACAAATAATGTGGTGTAATTTGATGTGGTAGTAGCTGAGAGTCATCTGCAACACATACTCTGAGGGCTAGTGGTGTCAAAACATGTTATCAATGTTTGACCGAGGCAGTTATGATGCGGCAATTTAAAAAAATTAGATAGTCATAATTTAATATCTGGTCTGAGCAATACACATTTATTAAAATGAATAAATAAATAAAAGCAGACCTTAAACCACATTGGTCTGTTTGAAAGTCCACTTCATCCTTGTTCCCTTCAGACATGCTTTATGTTTTACTGCTATTGTCAGAACACAGACGTTTGGACCGCCTGCCTTTAGCTGTTCTGAGGTCAGGCAGGAAGCAGGAGTAACAGAATAGCAGTCTGTGGTCAGAGGGGCAGCCCAGGGTCAAAACTGACCGCACGGACTGGGGCAGGCAAACAAACTCCATCACCGGCTGCATAACAAACTGAGATAGTGGAGCAAAAATGCAAAATCAGCTGAACAACTCCAGAACAACTTAAAGGGACTGATTGGACTTATCGAGACAGTGGACACATGCACAAACCACAAACTGAGACAGATTTGGAGAGCATGTTGGGCAACTTGAGCAAACAGAGGGTTTTAGTTGCAACATTGAGTTGCAACATTCTGCCTGAGCAGAACTGAGCCGTCATGTTTCAGGACATTAAATCAAGGCAGACAGATCGTGTTGCCTCTTGTTTTTAACCACAAGACACAAATTGGCGTCTCTGAGGGAACGTGTCAGTATGGACTGACGGCAAACAAGAAACTGCAGCTTTCAAAGATTCATATCAGCTTTCGCTGACAAGAAGATGTCAGGATGACACGACTGAAAGGGTCTTCTGCCCCAGAGCACGCTGACATTAACCTTTTAGGACACACACGCTCATCTCCACATCCCGATGACTGTGCAGATATAAACAAAGTGTTCATGAGTCTGGATGCACATCATCAGGGTTTGACCAGCGGGCGCTGACCCTGCCTCTAACCAAGCTGCAACATGTGCTCCCAGAGTCACAGCTTTCACAGTGAAGTTAAATAATTATGGTATGTCAACCTGCACCCGACTGTGGAGGAGACGCACGACAATTCTTCAAATTAGAGTTTGAAGAAATCATTTAAAATTAGCATTCCTTGAGGGAACACATCTCGCCGGTTGCCTTTCATTATGGGTTAAATCATAAGATCTTGCATGATTTGTTAGTACCTAAAACATGTTTTAGGGATGACTCTCAGCTACTACCACCACATTCATTCATTCATTCAAGTTTATTTGAACAAGGACAGCACAATAAACAATGTTACATGTTAAAAACGAAGCAACCGTTGTCTTGTACACAGGATTTCTAGCCATAGGCTAATTTGCAAACCCAGTCCTTGGTTGGACTTTTATATAAAAACAGCTAAAATCAAATTAAAATTTAATTAAGATTAAACAGTTCCCTATATAAAAACATCTAAAAAAATAAAAAATTAATGAAGTTTAAATGGCTTAAACAGTTCCCTCACACACACAGCTGCTCCTCTGTCCCTATAGGATTCAGTGTTCACAGATTTGGTTTTGTTTCAACCATTTTTTCACCTGGGAATTAAAACCTCTAAGATCAGTCAATGTTTTTATTGCTGATGGTAAACTGTTCCAGATATGAGGACCTTTAAATGAGAAGGAGCATTGACCAAATGATGTTTTGTATTTTGTAGGTTTACAGTCTCCATCAACTGCACCTCTTGTTGCAACTCCTGAGCTGCTGACTTTTAAAATCATTCTGCTCACCAGTTCAGGGACAAGACCATTAATACATTTAAAAGTTAATTTTAAACAAGAAAATTTTAAAAAATTGTCAAAGCTTAATAGGTTATATTTATCAAGTATTTTACAGTGGTGCCACTTCAAAGGTTTCTGGTCTAGAACTTTCAGTGCTTGTGAGTACAACATCCTCATAGGTTTTAAAGCCGATTGAGTTGCTTGGCTCCAGACAGTGACACAGTATGAGAAATGAGACATAATCATGGCATGAAGGTACAACTGAGCAGATTTTCCACATAAACAAGATCTTATAAGACGAAAACAATTTATATTTGTCTTAATGGTTTTAAACATTTTCCTAATGTGAGCCTCAAAGTTAAGGTGGGAATCTAAAATGACACCCAGATATTTAAACTCTTCCACTTTTTGGATTTCCTTTTGATCAATCACAATTGAAAAGTTACAGACTTTACGCCGGATAGTGAAACACATTGAGACTGTTTTGTTGCAGTTCAGAGTCAAACAGTGATTCTTAAACCACTGAGACACTCCCTCCATCTCCCTGTTCAGTATCTCTGCTGCCTGTTGTGGAGTCTTTGCAGATACATATATGATGGCATCATCTGCATACATCTGACATTTGGCGTATTTGCAACTGTCCGGTAAGTCGTTGATGTATAAACAGAAAAGCAATGGACCTAAAATGGAACCCTGTGGAACTCCCATGGTACATGTTTGGGGGCTGGATTTCATCCCATTAACTTTGACGCACTGTTCTCTATTTTTTAGATATGATCTAAACCAGCTGATTGCTAACTTGGAGAAGTTATACGTACTGAGTTTATGTAGGAGCATGTCATGATTCACTGTATCAAAGGCTTTTCTCAAGTCCAGGAACACTGCTCCAACTACCTTACCATCATCTAAAGATCTTTTAATATTGTCTGTAAGGTAGGAGGTAGCCAGTTCTGTTGAGTAACCGGAACGAAATCCAAACTGGACTGGACAAAGAAGCTGTTTTTTTTCTAAATAACTAATAAGCTGCTCTGCTACTGCTTTTTCCATCACTTTGGATATTGCTGGTAAAATACTAATTGGTCTATAGTTGCTAACTTGCTCGGAGTCACCAGATTTCAAAATTGGAGTTATTAGTCCTGTTTTGAAGGTATCAGGAAATAGCCCTTTTGTAAAAGATAAGTTTATTAAGTGAGTTATAGGGTTTGATAAAACTGTATGTTTCTTTATAAACTCTGTATCTATTCCAAAGACATCTTTAGCTTTAGATGTTTTTAATTGATTAATTATATGCTGAGTTTTACAAATATTGATCTTGTTGAGAGTAAAAGGAAAAATTGTGTCAATCGTAACTGAATTCTCTGTTGGATCTATGGAATTAAAATGTATTGCCAATTCTTCCACTGAGTTAATAAAATAATCATTAAAAGCATTTGCCATTATTGTAGGGTCTGATATCATGTGTCCCTTAATGTTCAGTTGAGTTAACCTTTTTTTCTGATTTATATCTTTTTTTGTAAGTTTGTTGATATGTGACCAAAGAGAGGAGCTCCGGCCTCCTGAGTGGGAAATCAGTTCAGTAAAATATTCTGCTTTTGCTTTTCTTAAACAACTAACCACTTTATTTCTAAGACCTTTAAACATGAGAATGTCTGTGTTCAGTTTAGTATGCAGAGATTTTTTCAATGCCAAGTCCCTCTTTTTCATCAGCTGATGTAACTCATAATTGAACCATGGCAGTGAAGGCTTTTTCTGCTTACTCAGTGTTTACTCAGTTCATGTAAACCAGACAGTTTTAGGCATTTTTGTGTTTTAGAAAGATGAATAGCTGTGGTGGCCATTTAAAATCTGGCTGACTCTAAACATGTATCGGTTTTAGAAGCATACCCAATAAATATTTCTTCAACGTTTCATTAAAATCGGTATCATGGTTCATGAAATATTTTGCTAACAGATATATAGGAATGGATCTAAAAGGTAATGCTAAGTTTACGACAATGTCATAAAATCAGTTAGTACTCAAAGTGACGTGACTTGTAAGCCTGTATAAAACTTCTCGTTCTCACAGCTTCCATTCAGAATTGAAAAAGACTTCTGGACAGAAGTCGAAACGTTTTCTGCAACAAATAAAGTCCAATTGATCCTGTATTGAACGCCTTTTTTGATTAGTACTCAAAGTGTGTTATGGGAGTGACCCTCAGCCACTACCACAGAATTTTAGCTTCTGTCTGTCTGTCTGTCTGTCTGTCTGTCTGTCTGTCTGTCTATCTATCTATCTATCTATCTATCTATCTATCTATCTATCTATCTAACATTATATATACATGTATATAT
>JBBPBX010075162.1:0-10676 GCA_038048925.1 Garcialebias charrua | reverse complement strand
GTAATTTTGGACTCTGGACAATAACTGTAAATCTCCAAATCCGAGTTCATGGTCTTGAGCCGGAAAAGGGTAGCATGCCTTCTCCAGGTCGGGGAGGAGGTCCTGCCCCAAGTGGAGGAGTTTAAAGGTTCAGTATGCAGTTTCTGTAGAACTGCAGCAGTTAGAAATATTTTCAACAGGCAAAGCATTCTGATCCCTCCCCCTCAGAGCCATATGTGGCTCTGCCCCCTTGTGGTCTGTTGAATTTCAAATTCAAGCTCTGTTTTTATTGGCTGATTCAAATTCAAGCTCTGTTTTTATTGGCTGGTTACAAACTCTGTTTTTATTGGCTGGAAAATGGCGGGTCACCTTTTCTTTTTAGAAATGCTTATTTACCACCTGGAGAAGCAAGGGGACAATATTTTTTTTATTTTTTTTCAGAGATTACCTGGCTAACATCAGTCTGTCAGGAGGTAGTGACAGAGTGAAGAAATATGTTCATAAAAAAAGCTACATACTGAAGCTTTAAGTATCTCGGGGTCTTGTTCACGAATGAGGGAAAACTGGAGCGTGAGATCGATAGGCGGATAGGTGCAGCGTCCGCAGTGAAGCGGGCGCTGTACCGGTCTGTCGTGGTGAAGAGAGAGCTGAGTCAAAAGGCAAAGCTCTCAATTTACCGATCGATCTACGTTCCCACCCTCATCTATGGTCATGAGCTTTGGGTTGTGACCGAAAGAACGAGATCTCGGATACAAGCGGCTGAAATGAGTTTTCTCCGCAGGGTGTCTGGACTCTCCCTTAGAGATAGGGTGAGAAGCTCAGTCATCCGGGAGGGACTCGGAGTAGAGCCGCTGCTTCTCCACATCGAGAGGAGCCAGTTGAGGTGGCTCGGGCATCTAATAATAATAATAATAATTAATTCAATTTATAACGCACTTTTCATTACTGAAAATCTCAAAGTGCTACACATATATTGAATGCTACACACATTCATAAACCGGTGGCGGCAGACTACCATGCAAGGTGCTTTCCAGTCCTACCGGGAGCAACTCAGGGTTAAGTGTCTTGCCCAAGGACACAACGACACATGGTGCGGGTCCCGGGAGTCGAACCGCCAACTTTCCGATCGGGAGACGACTGCCATTACCACTACACCACGGCCGCCCACGGATGCCTCCTGGACGCCTCCCTGGTGAGGTGTTCCGGGCATGTCCCACCGGGAGGAGACCCAGAGGAAGACCCAGGATACGCTGGAGGGACTATGTTTCTCGGCTGGCCTGGGAACGCCTTGGGATTCCCCCAGAGGAGCTGCTCCAAGTGGCTGGGGAGAGGGAAGTCTGGGCCTCCCTACTTAGGCTGCTACCCCCGCGACCCGACCCCGGATAAGCGAAAGAGATGGATGGATGGATGGATGGATGGATGGATGGTTGGACAATAACTGCTGGTATGAATTAATCCTTTATTTTATCCGATTTTTGCTTTTTAAAAAGTTTTTTTTAATTAAAGAGCCCACATTCCTTGAAGAAATTCTCACATAGCAGAGAAGTTACTGAGTTAATTGTTGTTTCAACAAAACCTTTAAAACAATGTTAGCACAATTTAAGTATGTGTTGTAACTCTCATCTACTACCACGTCAAATTTTAGCTCAATATCTATAAACCTGTTTGAGTTATAGCCACATTTACGTTGGCTAATGTTGATGTGGTGGCCTTTTTGAATTGAACTGACTCCAAAGTTTATCAGCTGTAAATATACATTTGATGGTCACATACTGAGAGTTTTGTCAAAATCTGTTTGGTGGTTCATTATACCTTGTATATTTTGCTAACAGACAAGCAGGTTTGACTCTAATAGTTAATGCTAAAGTTTTGAGCAAGCATCCTGCACAACGAGCAGCACTTGGAAAATATGGTGTGAATAGCTCTCAGCTTCAAATATACCAGTTTATCACAATAAACAAAATATAACCTGAATTATTGAAATGTTGTTTTCTAATATTAGTAGTCCATCTTGAATTGTGTTGGTCCCAAAAAGTATTCATTTGTAGAGGTGGTGATAATTTCCTGAACGTTTCATTAATACTTGTTCAACGGTTCACCAGATTTTTTGCTAACAGACAGAGTTAACTACAGTATATGCATTTTAAACAAAGAACTTGTGAAATCAATTGGTGCTGTTGGGGCAGGCTCAGCTACTATCACACCAACATACTATCACAGCGTGAGGCGATCATTCATCAAGATCAACTCCCGGAAAGCTTCAGGTCCTGACAACATACCTGGTCGTGTGCTGAAGGACTGTGCAGGAGAACTCGCAGCGGTCTTCACAGACATCTTTAACATCTCACTGAGTCAGGCCATCATCCCCACCTGTTTCAAAGCCACCACCATCATCCCTGTCCCAAAGAAGGCAACGCCCTCCTGCCTCAATGACTATCGTCCAGTAGCATCACCCCCATCCTGATGAAGTGCTTTGAACGGCTAGTCATGAAAAACATCAAATCTGTCCTCCCTGCCTCCCTGGATCCCTTCCAATTTGCATATTGGCCTAATCGCTCAACCGACAATGCCATCTCCTCTGCCCTCCACACAGCTCTCACACATCTGGACACAAAAGACTCCTATGTCAGAATGCTGTTCATCGACTTCAGCTCAGCATTCAACACCATCATCCCCCAACAGCTCATCCTTAAACTGGACAGTCTGGGGCTGAACACCTCAATGTGTAACTGGCTGCTAGACTTCCTGACCGGGAGACCACAGGCAGTACGGGTCGGGAATAACACATCCAGCACCATCACATTGAATACAGGAGCCCCACAAGGATGTGTGCTGAGCCCCCTTCTATTCACCCTGCTAACACACGACTGCACACCATCATACAGCTCCAACCACTTCATCAAGTTTGCGGACGACACAACAGTGGTGGGTCTCATCAGCAACAACGATGAGACGGACTACAGGAACGAGGTGAGCCGCCTGGCCTTGTGGTGCGGACACAACAATCTCACTCTCAACGTGGAGAAGACAAAGGAGATTGTTGTGGACTTCAGGAAGAGGGATGCCCAACATGCCCCTCTGACCATCAACAGCACCGCAGTGGAGAGAGTGGACAGCACCAAGTTCCTGGGAGTGCACGTCTCAAAGGACCTGTCCTGGAGCAGGAACACTGCATCACTGGCCAAGAAGGCTCACCAGCGCCTCTACTTTCTCCGCAAGCTGAAAAGGGCTGGAGCTTCAACCCCCATCATGTGCACCTTCTACAGGGGTGCCATAGAAAGTGTCCTGACCAGCTGCATCACGGTGTGGTTTGGTGCATGTACTGCATCCTGCCGCAAGAGCCTCCAGCGCATCGTGAGAGCAGCTGAGAAGATTGTCGGCACCTCCTTCCCCTCACTACAGGACTTACACAGCAACCGCCTCACTCGGAAAGCCCTCTGCATGGCAGGTGATCCCACACACCCACTACACAGCTGCTTCAGCCTGTTGCCTTCAGGGAGGAGACTGAGGAGTCTCCAGGCTCGAACCAGCAGACTGAGTGACAGCTCTGTTCATCAGGCAGTCAGGATGCTAAACTCTCTGCCTGCTCTGCCCTCCCTCCCACTTGTACTGCCTTAATCACAAAAAACTTTCACACACCACCACACAACACAAAGATTTTAACACTGGACTCTGTGTCATCAAAACGGGTTATTCACTCAACTCACGGTCATGTGCTCATTCAGTTTGCACTACTTCTTATATTTGCACTAATGTTTGTATTACATTACTGCCTATAGTCATACTACTGTTCAAAGGTGGGCATATGAACGCTAGGGACCGCTAATGCGCTAATCCACTTACAGCGGACCTAATGTTTTTGTCAGCGTAACAGCGGAGTGACTAACTTTTATAATTCATAAGCGGATTTGTGCTATTTTTATTTAAAATGCAGTACCGCTAATAACTAATTATCTATCAGTAAAAACGAATAAACTTATTTAGAAGCTCTTATGCTGGCTCCGTAGCTGCTTGTTTTGCCTTTTTCCCCTCCCTCACCATAAAGAGCAGAGAGGAGGGAGGGTTGGAGGGGGAGCAGAGGGGAGAACAGACACGGATCTACCATGTAGGCAAATGATGCCGTTGCTTGGGGTCCCAAATCAGCAGGGGCCCGGCCCCGCCCCGCCCCGGCCAGTCACCTACATCACTAACATTGCTCATGCTTGTTAATGTACATTTAACATAAAAATAATTATAGTTACGATGAAAACGATAATTAAAAACGCAATACAAAAACCGGTCGATTTCTGTATCCCCCTACTAAAAATGGACTATTCCATCTTGACATCTTCCGGGTCAGAGGTGAACTCGGGGGCTAATTCTGTGGCTAGCTGGTTGTGCTGGGTTTCTTGGATAAATCCGCAGAGAACCCCGCTGTTTCAAGCCAAATTAACGCGGCCGGAGGATTTTATTGTGTGTTTTGTGTCGACCACTCGACGGTGAGTCGTTAGTTTTATGTATTTTAGTTACTTTTCATTAAATCTGTTGACTGCCTATAGAATCTTGACATCTTCCGGGTCAGAGGTGAACTGGACGCTAACTCTGTGGCTAGCTGGTTGTGCTGGGTTACTTGGATAAATCCGCAGAGAACCCCGCTGTTTCAAGCCAAATTAACGCGGCCGGAGGATTTTATTGTGTGTTTTGTGTCAACCACTCGACGGTGAGTCGTTAGTTTTATGTATTTGGGTTACTTTTATGTATAAATGCGGTGGCGACACACCCGTGTATTTGAGATTTAAAAGTGGTCTTAGGGATTAAAAGATCATTCTCTTTTTTGTTAATTTCGTGGCCGAATAGAATATATGTACGTAAAGTATTAAATAAATCCTTTGATTTTTGTAATTTCATCCTTTTAGGATCATTTTAGTTACTTTTCAGTTGGCAGTGTAGTGCAAATATTGCATAACGCTGCCGGCTACCAATTGTCGAATATAAATAGCGGATTAGATTAGCTTCCCCTAATTTTCATAAGACATTTGTGCTTTTGAAATTGTGGACCTAAAAAAATTAATAAGCGTTTTAGAAATTGTGGAACTAATTTTTTGATTAGCGTTGCCCACCACTGCTACTGTTTACATTCATTGTTTACATTTATTACTGTTTTCATTCAATACTACTGTTTACATTTATTACTACTGTTTACATTTACACTACTTTTTATATCTACACTACTGCTGATATATATATATTTTTACTAGCCTTATTGCATATGCCACTTTACCTCTATACCAATATCAACTACCTCATACATATACTGTGTACATAAACTTCATATGCTGCTTTGTCACTCTATTACAAATGTCAATGCCAGAACTTTCATTTTATTTTATAGATATACTTTTTACACTTTTATACTACTATGCAAAAAACTCAGGACAGTATTACACTTTTGTTATTTCATTTTATGCTTATGTTTATTAAATGTTTAGTGTTTTAGTGTTGGTGTAACTTTTCATACTTTCATACTACTACTATGCAAAAACTACTATGCAAAAACTCAGGACAGTATTACACTTTTATTATTTCATTTTATGCTTATGTTTATTAAATGTTTTAGTGTTTTAGTGTTTAAATGTTTACTGTTGCACCGAGGGACAGAGAGAAATGCAATTTCAATCCTGTGTATGTCCTGTACATATTGCAGTTTTGACAATAAAGTTGACTTTGACTTGACTTTGACATTTAGCTCAATGTTAGCCTGGTTAAAACCAGACCCTGTCCTTCACTTCGCTTCGGACAAGGGTCTGG
Source organism: Garcialebias charrua (assembly GCA_038048925.1). NCBI lineage: Eukaryota > Metazoa > Chordata > Actinopteri > Cyprinodontiformes > Rivulidae > Garcialebias > Garcialebias charrua. Next base: position 4,910 of record JBBPBX010075162.1, on the reverse strand, counting down.
GATCTCTTAATAGAAAACCGATTCTTGCTGGAGGCGTGGCCTCTGCTGAGGAACAAGACCATTGGATCTTAGAACATTTTTGAACAGGAAAAGCATTCTGCTCCCTCCCCCTCAGAGCCATATATGGTCTGCTTCCTCTGCTCTCGTGAACTTGAGATCTGCTCCACTCCCTGCTGCATGTCGTCTCGCTACCACTGGATATTCTGTGTTTATGGAAATAAAACGTCTTAAAAAATAAAAATAAAACCATGTAGCTCTGGTCCAGCTCACCATAAGGCCAGAAAATATGCAGGGACTCGGGCAGCAACGTAAAACCCAAGTTTAATTCTCTCGTGACAACCTGAGGCTCTTCCTCGTTCATTTCACTCAACGGAGGAGAGGAGGAGGGAGGAGGGAGCGATTACTTGACTTTTTACAAAAAAAACTCCAGATAAGGGATTAAGAAGGGGAAATTAATACATTTGTGTCAGATATAAAACAGTCCTGCATCGCTTTGAATAAGAACATGCGGGTGCTCGCTGGCTGCGCGCTGGGACAGGACAGGTGGGGGCGTGGGTTAGGGGCCAAAAGCTTCGCTCCTTCTGTTCTCTGATTGGTCTTGTCAAAAATCTACCGGAGAAATCCTTGTGGATGGGAGAAGTCCCAGACTGAGCAGTGAAGGGAAATGAGAATTGAGCGGAGCTGTGCAGGAGGGCGAGGGCCAGGCTAGCTCAATGTCTGTAAAACTGACTGAGTGATAGACATTTTAAGGTCAGTTAGCTGTGACAGCCATTTTCTATCAGGTTAAATCCAAACATTTATCCATTGTAGATTTACAAATATTAAGGTTTTTTTCAAAGCTGTCTATTGTACGGTAGCCCTAAGGTGTAAATGAACAACATTTGAAAAAAAAATAAAAAATAATAAAACGGAATTATTACAAAGCCTATTTTTATTTTACAGAAAATAGCTGTAAGAATTATCACAAGAAAGCATTACTGTCATCCATCAAGTATATTATTTTATCAACTGAAATGACTGAAGTTTTATGATTTGGTGGATTATAATATTTTGTTAGTTATGTATAAAGCTCAGAACAACGCACTACCTTCAAACATTCAAATGCATTTTGTTAAAAGAAAATGTTGCTACAATCTTAAGAGAACAGAGATTTTTGTAAAACCACAGTATAAAACCAGTTTAAAGGGATGGTCTATTTCAATACAGGGAATTGGATTGTGGAATGGTTTGGGAAATGATGTACCAAGTCAATGTTTATGTTTAAGAGAATGATCAAAACCAAATTGTTAAAAAAAATACATATGAATTAGTTTAAATGTGAAATGTATTAGAAATTAAAAATTGGGATGAGTTATCATTTTGTTTTGTTATTTATAGATTATTATTACGGAAGGGTATTATCAATACCCTTCCGTAGATTATTGTTTGAATTGATTTTTTTTTAAGGGGCAGATATGATAATATTTCTTCTTCTTTCTGCTACCTTTCATTTTATGTTTTGATTTCATAGTATGTGAAATTGTTTTGTGTTTTAATTTAAAATGAATAAATTAACAAATAAATAAATTACATTTGGAAAAACAACAAAAATAACAAAAAATACTGTACCATGGACAATTTGCTGACACTACAGATAAATGAACACTCGTGTGCAAAAACATTTTTCACCTTTGGCTTTTAGCACAGGGTGGGATAATAATGAGTGGGATAAAAAATTTGGAAAGTTCATGCTCATTAATCCATGTATAAATCCAACAATGTTCAGTCAGGTCATCTGGACGGTTACTTCTGTTGCTGAGACGTTTTGTCCTTCATCCGAAGGACTTCTTCAGTATGAGGAGCCCAACAAACCAAACTGAATCCCACTAACAGGACACTCCCAGAGTGGGGAAAAAAAAACAGTTTGCTGGTGGTAAAATGGCCTCTGGGGCCCGCCCTCTCCCCCATCAACTCCTCTAAGGCAGACCATGGCAAAGTGGTGCCAAAGGTTTTTCCACTCGGGTAGTGAGCTGACTCAGTTTGGCTTGGTGGGCTCCTCAGACTGAAGAAGTCCTTCGGATGAAGGACAAAACGTCTCAGCGACAAAAGAAACCATCCAGGTAACCTGTCTGAACGTTGTGAGGTCTAGATATCAAAGCTGATATGTAGCAGCAGCAAAGCACCACCTGGAGATGTTCACAGGTCTTATGCTGTTTGTTTCATCAGTCCAAAGTGAACAAACGTGGTGGTTTTACAGCAGGTTGTGTGTGAGTCACGCTGTAGTAACTTCCCAGAGTCTTGTTGTAACTGTGAGGTTGTGAAGCGGCAGCAGAGACTCCGGGACATTAAAGCTCCCATATGTCTCACTGAAGGTCCCAAGCTGTACCATATCTGCTAACAAGATTCTTCCACTGGCGCAATGCACCAAAAACCAACAATTGTACAATTTGACCACATTTATTCTGTCGTTTACGGCATTACGAAGAATTTCTCGAACACTTTGGTTCAAGTTTGGAGAAAACAAACTCATCACACTTTTTATTTATTTATTTTTACGGTAGTCGTATTTCAAAATGAGGATTTTTTATTTTTTTTTTACTATTAGAATAAACAAAGTCTTCGAAATTCCCTTTTGATCATCCCACACTGCTGAAAGATGATAATGTTTATTGTGTCTGTTTATTAGCAAAAAATAATAATACAGTAATCCCAAATATCTTAACTGATTATAAAACTAAAAAAGTAATCATTGGATGCATAAATACAATTAATGTAATTCAAGATGGCCACCACAACTAATAGACCTTAGAAAATAAAATAAAAAAATGCTTTACATCCGCCAACTCTACAAATCTCAAGCTCAAACTTGGTTTGGTAGTAGCTGAGAGTCATTCCCAGCACATGCTTCAAACACTAATGGCAAAATGTTTGCTTTGTTAAAATACAGTACTGTATTAAGGGATGCAATTTAAAAAAACAGCAAAAAAAAATCCAAAATTTTCCAGATTAAGCATAAATTAGACAAATTAAAAGAACTTCATCAGTTGGTAGCATGTGAACTTGTATATTTATTTGAATGTTTTTTCCTCTTGACCCACTCCTTCACCCGCTTTCTGCCCTCATATATCTCATGTCTTTGCGTGAGTGCAGCTACAGCGTGCGCTCTCAGGACATGATCACCTGCAGTGTTCCGTCAGTGAGGACTGAACTTGGAAAAAGGGCCTTCTCCTACTCTGCTCCTGCTTCATGGAATATCTTACAAAAAGATCTGAAGCTCTCGGCCCTGACCTCTCTGGATGGTTTTCAGAATCTGTTGGAATCCTGGCAAAAACCAATGCAGATATGTTCCTGTCTTTGATTTTTTTGTACATCTACCTTATAATGTTTTTGCTACTTTTTGCTACTTTTTCTTTTCTTTTGTTTATTGTTTAATGTATTTGTATCATTGATGTTCATCATTCTTTAGTTTGTAGCAGGTCGCTTTCGTAAATGAGCCCTCGAGGCTCAATAAGATTTACCTGACTAAATAAAGGTTGGATGAATGAATAAAAATGCCAGTTTTCAGAATCCTCATCAACAGCTAATGAAACAGAGACATAAATGTGCATCAAATCATCTTTCCAAGATGTTGTCATGTGTACACATGCCTCCTAGTCTTAACTGGTAAAAACAAATCTGAATCAGCAACGATATGGTGAAAGCCACAATACCAAAAAAAAGAAAGAAAAATCAGCTTCTGAAATTTATTTATTAACCTTTATTCAACCGGGCAACCCCCGATCTCTTTTGCAAGGGGGACCTGAAGGCAACACGCCCGTTTTAAGACTGTGGGAGGAAACCCACGCAAACAGAAGGAGAACATGCAAACTCAACACAGAAAGGCCCCAGGTCCAACTGGAGATTGAACGCATGACCTTCTTGCTGTGAGGCAACATGCTAACCACTGCACCATCGTGCTGCCCAAGAAGAGAAGAACCTGTCTAGTGGAAAGCAGCAAATGATGCCAAACTGTTTATTTCCTCAGCTTAAAGTACTATTCTGTGCAAACGGCTGGGGTCTAAATGAGGGGATGTTGATGTGAGGACTTGATGTTTGCTGTGTTGGTCTTACAGTGCAAGATGCCACACTGCTCATCATGCACTTTATCACTCAAGCTAAAAGACAACCAAATAAGGCTGGTAATTGTACCTTTAACAAAGTTTACCATTTTAAATGAGCAAGAAATGAGAACCATAGTGTTATTTAATGCCGTGTTTAATAACTATGGTGTGAACAAACCTATGATAAAAAGTTTTATTTTTATTTTCAGAACAACTTTCTGCCAAAATAAATGAGTACAGTAAAGGATATGTAAGTTTGACCAATATTTTTGATATTTTAATGAGAAATGTTTGATAAATACATATTTCCTGCCACACAAGGGCAATATATGGTAAATGGTAAATGGAGCTTATTTATATAGCGCTTTCCAGCCCCCTACGAGGGCCCCCAAAATGCTTTACAATACCAACCATCCACCCATTCACACACATTCATACACCGGTAGCGGCAGACTGCCATGCAAGGCGCCTTTCCAGTCCTACCGGGTGCAACTCGGGGTTAAGTGTCTTGCCCAGGGACACAACGACACATGGTGTGGGGGAACCGGGATTCGAACCTCCAACCTTCTGATCGGGGGACGACTGCCATTACCACTATGCCACGGCCGTCCGTATAATAATGTTTTAACCTGTCTCTCATGTTAGCAAAATACCATACATACCATACCATACCATACTATACCATACCATACATACCATACCATACTATACCATACTATGCCATACCATACCATACCATACCATACCATACCATACCATACTTACCATACCATACCATACTATACCATACCATACCATACCATACCATACCATACCATACTATACCATACC
>JBBPBX010075161.1:7021-17411 GCA_038048925.1 Garcialebias charrua | reverse complement strand
TACTGTCCTCTGGGACAGGTAATTCGGCATTCAACCAAGCTTTCAATGAAACCTTGGTTCAAGGGCATCTGAGTCCAGAAAATGACAGTCATCCAAACGCTGACAGTCACTTGGACATCATTGTTGCAGATTACGAGGACCCCTCATCAGACATGAAGGGGGCAAACTCACATTACCTACCACAGGTAGAGAAAGGTGTGGAGATCCAAGGACCCCACACCGAGGTTGCTGTACTGTCCCCTGGGACAGGTAAATCGGCTATCAGCCAAGCTTTCGATGAAACCTTGGTTCAGGGACATTTGTGTCTAGAACTAGTCAGAAATGACATAGTTTTTACAGACTCAAAGAGCCCCTCTTCAGTCAAGAAGTGGGAAGACACACACAACGACAGTGACCCGTCGCAGTCTGTACAATCAGACACACCTGCGACTGCGCCGACGGTTGTGACACACCTGAATTACACGGAAAGAGGTAAACGTAAGAAGATACGTTGGCCGAAACCTAAACGATTCCTGTGTACCGTCTTCTCTCAGCTGCGCGAACAGCTTAAACTAAACGGTGGCATCCTAACTTGTGCCCATGGACGGACGTCCTCACCTGTGTTCGTGGTCCCCCATGACCAAAGGGGGGTGATGTTAGGCCATGCCAAAGACAAAGATTTGAATGTACACCTCAGAAACACTTTTGCTTTCGCCCAGAAAAACCTGGAAAGATCTGCTGAAGGACGTAAGGCGTACTATGACCAGAAGGCCTCTCACAATGAACTCCAAGTGGGAGACAGAGTCTGGTACTATACGTTCGCCCCAGCAACCGGGAAAGGAGAGTCCGGACCGGAACTCTCGCCCGCAAACTAATGCCCAGGTGGACTGGACCTCATCTGATAACAGACAAAGTGTCCTCAGTCGTCTACGAAATCAAAATCAGCAAAGGCCGCAAAGAGCCAATTGCTAAATGGGTACATCGAAATCAGATCAAACCTTACAAGGCGTTCAATGACTCCACAAAAGACAAAGATCTCACAAACTCACCGACTTCATGGGATAATAAGGTCGTCCAAACACAAGTTAGTAAATAAACTAATCAGGTTTAAACTACCGTATTTCCCACCCTATAAGTCGCATTGTCCAATTTGAACTTAGAAACGCTAAGCCTAAAACCCACAACAAAAACTAACCTTAACAACCGTTTAAATCCACGAGATTTAATTTGACCTCGGTCATAAAGTTGAGACCTGTTTTTCTTGTGTGTTGCACTTTGGAATCTGACGACAGGAGTGTGTCGAAGCAGTGAAACGTTGTTTCCTTGTTGTTTAGTCATTACTGTTGTCATTAGTTGAGATATTGTTTGGTTCTGAACACTCCCAGCCAAAAAGGTTTTGTATTAACATTGGTTAATGAATGATATGGATTTAACTATGCCAACATGCAGTTCGTTTTGTTAAATCTCAATCGTCGAAGAGTCAATGTAGTTTAAAGCTACTCAAGGTACCATAAACTACACTGGTCTCATAATTTCTAAATTGAACCGATTCGATCGTTTCTATTCTAGATTGTCTATTCATTTTGATGAGTCTCGCCATAGACTTCAAAATTTATTAGGAATACCAAATCCTACGTCGTTCGTCTAAAAGACAACAGACATTTAGATCAAACTATATTTCATTTTTATTTTAGTTTAACCTAAACTAAGTAATGAATGGAGGAATAGTTTGGAATTAGAGGCCTTCGTTACAGAAGCCCTCCAAAATTTTATAGGTACAGATCCCTATATCTAATTTTACAGAATTGATCCACCCCTTAATTGGTAATTGTAGCTGATCTAAACCATGATAGCTTACATACCAGGTGCATATAGGTAAGGCTTAATGTAAAATCCCAATCATAAGCCCACCTTAAAAACCACATAATTGCATGACACATAGAACCAGAGTGGCACTGACTGGAAACCAACCAGCCAACAACCTTCGATGTGGGGACCTGCAGCTCCAACGCTTGGTCTTCAACCTTCATCCAAGGGTCGCCTCCTCTGCGTCAATCGAGGGATCCCCTCTACATGCTGATTATGAAAACAATTGTTGCTGATCAATCAACAAAACTAATCGTTGTGGAATTACTGCTATGGAATTACCGCTGTGGATTATAAGACTTTGTTTTCCAAAGGATCACAGACTTTGTTTTCCAAGAGTTAACAGACTCAGTTTTCCAAGGGATTAAAAGCTTTTCGCAATGGGATTACCTCCGAACAGTATGGAATTTCCAAAAACTTTATGGGATTATAATTTTTGATTTTTCTTTTCCACTTGCTGGATTACTTCAAGATCAAAGACAGTTCAAGGTTTCCTTTCGTGTTGGACCCCATCCCCAAGGACTGGCGATGGCTTCCAAAAGGGGGGAGATGTAGTGGGCATGACCTTGTCCACTTTTAAGACACCTGTGTACTTTTGAACTGTCCAGTGATGACCTTTACTGACCTCTCAGTAAAGCAAGACATTTACTACAAAATCATTCATTAAGCTGTAATCTGATAAATATAGTCACCAAAAGAGACTATTTCTATCTTTGATTTTAGGCTGATGTGATCAAAAGAATAACTTTTGTCATTTTCATGATGTGTGCTTTTAAGCTGTGTCATTCTGTAAGAGTTAAACTGTGTTCACTGCTGTGTTTAAAGGTGAAGCCTTCGGGTCACAGAGACCGGACGGTTTTGTTTAGAAACTCAGAGACAGTCTCATGAGCAGGGCTCCAGCTTTATCTATCTTTTTCCTAAACATTTCTCTCTGCTGCTGCTTGTAACCTTGGGTCCTGATAAGACAAGTGAACTCCTCTCTTTGTTCCTGCTTTAAGTTCTAAACTGTGCGAGAACGCTCCAGAGTTTCTGGGAGTTTCGAAAGATGATGTGAACTTCCAAAGAGCTGAATGACCACAAGTCACGCGCTAAGGACTCGTCATCCAGCTGGGACTGATAACATGTTGTTATGGGTCCACTTTTAAGGAACAGAGCTCAAAAACTTTGTTTATTCCCTCCTGGAATAAGTTTATCTTGAAGTCAGAGGCCTGAAGCTGACATATTCTCTGATGACCAAGCGAAAACCAGGAGACGTTGGAAAACGTAAACCAGAACCCTGCTTGAAAGTATCGTACTGGTCCCCACAAGGATCCGTGCATCTGAAAGGCTACAAGGTCACCTCTTACCGGGCGGTCGTCAAAAGGTAAAGAGCTGTTTACAAAACGTACCTGGATTTTAGCAGAAGTCGGAGGAGAAGTGTCACTCTGGTATCATGCTCATGATAATTTCTTCTTAAATCTTTCCTCCTACTCTTTCCCCTCTCTATCTAAGCTGGAAACTATTTTAAGTTTAAAGAGCCCTCAGACTAAATATGTTTACATCCAATATTGATGTCTGTTGTGTTAAATTTAAGTGTGCTGACGTATCTGAATTGAAAGAAAGTGAAATCATGTCAATCAAGTGTAATGGTGTTAATTTAGTTGATTTATTTTAAATAAATGATAGTGTCTCTTTGACATATCAAACTAAGTTAACGTCTTTGTCACTTAATGGCTCTGTTTATTTATCCATCATAAAGATCACAGAAATATTGGGTAAACTGAAAAAGAACAGAATCCGTGAATTTACTATTCAATCTGAATAAGTAAATTAATTAAGGTAAAGAGGTCAGTATTAATATTGACCTCCTCATAACCCCTTACATACATCAAAAATAAATAAATAAACAAATAAATAAATACATACATAAATAAATACATACATAAATAAATAAATAAATAAATAAATAAATAAATAAATAAAGGAATATGGGAACATTGTATTCCTTGGCGTGAGCATGCAACAGTTTTGGCAGGAAGTGAAATGATTTACACTTGAAATTTTTCTTAATCTGAATTCTTTTTTCTTTTTGTTTTTTGACAAGATCTTGGTTTTCTTTACGATGGCCCTGACCAGACGGTTACCAAATGAACTTCTAAATATTCTGCTGAAGTGTAAAAATGGTTATTGTAAACATTTCTAGCAATCTCAAGATTTGACTGTGATCACAATCAATAATTATTTTTCCATTGTCAAAAGGCAAAAGTAGATAATTCTCTTTTTGCATGTGTTTGTGTGTGTGTCTGTTAGCAAATTATCTCATGATTTGCATCCCAAAATGTAATCAAACTTTCACAAAGTACATCTACATATGATTACCTACTGGTATAATTTACCTTTTATATGACTGACACAGCCAACAGAACCTGGGATGAATCACCACAACATATTCAGAGAGTTAACAGTTTGGGCAACTGAAATAATTATTGGCAACATTTTTAATTGTTTACCAAATTATCTCATGGATCATGAATGGGTTTTGAGTGTTGGGAAATATTCACTGGATGTACCTCTACCAATCTGAGCCAATCAAAACCACTATGGCTACCACAGCCAACTGACCCTATAAACACAGGAAAAACAGGGCATAGGGATTAAAAATACACTTGTCCCACAAAATAGTTCCTCCAAATAAATATTGCAAATTGCATATTTGCTGAACTTACTGTGTACTCTCTTGTTCTGTGTATTTTCCAACTATTTTGACAATTTTAATCAAATTTTAAAATTATTTTTAGTGATTCATTCTCAATATTATATTTTTTTTTTACTTATTTGTTGTAATGGGGGCATCACCGTTCAGCAATCCATGTTCATCAAGTGAATCAAAACATGTTGCCATTGATCAGAACAGTCGGCTTCAATTGAATTTCATTTGGGGCATCAGATTTTCTGCCCTGTGGACACATTCTGCTGGTTGTAGCGCAATAGTACAACCAATAACAATTAACCTGATGTGAGCTCAAATGCAGAAATAGCTGCGACAAAAGCTTCTGTGTTTTGAAGATATGCTGTTTAAATCCATTTAGTGCAGTTGGATGAGACTAAGAAAAAACTGAGGAGGATAGACAACAAGCTGGACATTTTTGCCACCGTGGTATGATCTTCTTCAACCAGTTCTGTGGTGGGTTTTTATGTGTGTGGAGCTGCAATAGGTCAAGGGTTAAAGCATTGGTCTTCTGATTAGAAGACTGTGGGATCGTCCCCTGGTTTGAGCATTTATTTAAATCTGTAATAATTCTATATACTGTATCTAATATTCTAACATCATCAGGAAGAAAACGTGTGACAGGTTGTGACAAAACATGTAAAAAAATAAATAAATTCAATTTGTCTATTTTTGTCACAGAAAATGTAATGCAATTTGTAAAACTTGTGTTGTTGAGATTCAGGAAATTAATGTTCACTCCACTAATATTTTTGTTCAGGAGACGTCACTGAAAATGGCTAAAACTTTTTTTTGTTGTCATCATAAAAGGATCTTATACATATCCTAATATACAACTCTTTAGTACAAAGTAATTACATTTAAAGAAAGATTTTCATTTTTTAAAGAAACTGTTCCTTAAAAGTAAATCTAAGGTCCTGAAATATGTTGTTTGTATGGTGGGACTTGAATCAGACTAAAGTCAATTGAGAAGCATTTTACATTGATAAGAACTCAGGTTTACTGGGGATCTGGCTATAAAAACTCCAACAATACACAAACACACATACACACACCCCCCGCACACAAATACACATGGAGTTACTCATCCTTGACTGAGAAACTGGGTTCATGGGGGGCAGCCCATCTCCTGTGGCTTGCGCTACAGACAGGCTCATTACAGTGGAGTTAGAGTGAGGACCTTGGTGTGACAGAACCAAAGTCATATCAGCCCACACCCTTCAGCACACTGTCCGGTTCACTGTCCTGCCTGGCCAGCACTGACATCACACCACAACGTCTTGCATCCAACATGCATCCCTCAGGGAACAGAAACCCAGCAACACGTACTGGAGTGACTGGAATCCATGTGAACTGGATTTCATTCAAGACGTTAATTCCATGCTTCAGATGTTTATTGGAATGCTGCTGTGGTTGTGATTCAAACATTCAAATGAAGAGAAAATAAGATAATGGAGGGATTGTTGTTTGACAAGGTCAGTCTTTTAGTAAATACTAACTTTAATTAAGTAAAAATACTTACTTTTTTCATGAAATTTGAATAGAAAATTAAAATAGAACAATGGTTTCCATCCATCTATCTATTATCTTTAAGGTTCAAAGAGACGTTATTGTCATTCATGTCGCATGTTGTACATGAGGTGGAACAAAATTGTGTACTCAAAGTTCCAATTACAGGTAGTCCCCGACTTACGAGCACATCGACTTACGAGGTTCCGGACTTATGAGCTGGCTAACGAACAGTAAAGTTGGACAGAAAATACAGCACTGGTATGTGTTTTTATGAAAGTGTGTTAGCTAACCGTTTGTAAACAAAGTTCTGTGCATGTTTATGAACTAGTATGTACGTTTGTGTTGAAAAACGGGTGTTCGTAGTAGCGCTAGCATACATTTTCCGACTTACGACCGAAAATCCGGACTTACGAGAGACACGTGTTTCGGGTTCCGACATACGAGATTTCGTGTTACGAGCACCTCGTAGGAAAGGAACTCGCTCGTAAGTTGGGGACTACCTGTACACCCCAAAAAACAATATATATAAATAGTAAAGTATGAAATATAAGGATCTAATATATATGCTGAAAATAATAATATAAATATGGTGTATTAAACAGCAGCCTAAACGAGTCTATTGTGAGCAGCTGGGTATGAATACAGCGTATTTCAATGATTGAACAAAACTGCAAATTTAGATTTCTGAATGAGTGAAAATTAAACATGATTAGGGCATGTATACAGATTTTAAAGAATTCATTCAGCCTTTTAAGACACGCTGTTTTTGTAAAACACTCGAGAGCCAGGTGTAGTTGTCCTACTTTTTGTAACATTGTTGATACAATATATTTTATCAGTAGCTGGAGGAAAAAAGTGAATTACTCCATCTGGTGTCCAAGTTTCCATGTGCACACCAGAGAGGAAGATGAACTGCAGCACTGTGCAATGTGCGGTTGCATCCAAAGGCTCATTTCAACAACAGCTTGTCATTCATCACCCAATGTAAGATGACACCAATGCACTGAAAGGAAAGACATATCTCAGAAACGTGCTGCACGTTATCAACATATCTCATTGTTCATGCAGTGATTGACTGGCAGGGTGGTGGAGATCATGGAACATGACTGCCACTAGTGGGATTAGCAATAAATCCTTCTCATGACTTTCAACCACATAACTTTCCTTCTCTTTCTAAATCTCCTTTTTCCCCAGAAGCTTTTCTCAATCTATTCCCATATCACTCAGCCAGCATCCAAACTAGTTTTCCTCTCCTTCCTCCTTCCTCAGAGCCATTGGCATGAAAGAAAAGTAGATTGCTCTCTAATTACCAATGTAATAATGTGGTCGACTCATTTCACCTGCCTAATTAATACTACAGCTGCCATCACTTGCTCCCTGCTCAGTTTTATACCCGCACATGTATCCATGCATATAATTATACGGAGTGGTGCATTCTTATATTTCATCACATCGCTATCTATAACATGAAGCTTCCTGTTTTTACACTTCCACGTCCTAATCACTAACATTTTGTTTTTTTTAATTTTATGCTAAAAATTATGTCCTGTCAAGCTTGAACCTAAACTAAATCCACTTTTTGAACTGAACCAGTTTTACATAAAAAAAAAAAAGTGGGACAACTTTGTGTTTTGTAATGAAATAAAAGCTAGATCCTGACTGCAGTCACTCACTAGTTCTACGTACAAAATATTTTAAGTCAGCATTGTGATGTGTTTAGATGTTTAATAAAATGTGTGTTTAAAAGAGCTGAATAATTAATAATGTCACACAATGTCATCACTGTATGTTTCCATACAATGGTGAAATTAGTATCTGCATTTAACCCATCCACCACCAGGTGGTGCAGTGGGCAGCTGGTAGGTGGCTGTTTGAGGATGCCGGGGGGGGGGGCATTTTGGGGTTGAGGTTTGCTGCCCAGAGACGCCACAAGGTATGTAGTGACTTGGGTCTGAACCCTGGATTTTTGGGTCCCAAGCCGGCTTTCCTGCCTCTATATCATCTTGGCCCCCATAATGAAGTAAAATGGTTACTCAACAAGGGCTTTGGTGTTATAGTGCATACATGATGGTGGTCTGTCTTATTGGTTTGTATGCAGCTTTGTGACAGACTGTCCTCCTCTTCAGGGTGTATCCTTCTTATGACCCAGTGACTGCTGAAAATAGGTACCTCCTTCTGATACTGAAGGAAGAAGCCGATAAGGAAAACAGGTGAATAGACAGCTCCTGGTCAAGTTACAATTTGCTCATGTGCAGATAATTTTATCAGAATCAGAATATCTTTATTGACATTGCACCAAGGTACAACGGGAACATGTACGTACAGTCATCCGAAAGCTGGACTAAGTGTACGAAGCTGCAGCTGATTATCAGCACGGCCATCTCATTCCTTATCAGAATAATAATCTTAGATATGAAAAAGGAGAAGAACCATGAGGGTAGATAATGGTATTACAAAAAAAATCTTTCACATCTTGTCTATTAGGACACAATATGAGACATCAAAAAACTCTATCATCAAGCACAGTTAAGACAAATTACATATGCATTTGAGGTCCAGGCGGTGAGAGTAGTCCATGAGACTTGTTCAGATCAGCCACAGTTCTGTGATGTTTCCAGCCAGCATTTCTGATAAGCGCTCACAGAAAGTTCTCCGGGAAGGGAGGGGTGCAATAGATGCAGTTGTTGTCCTCGGTTACTCATGATCCATGAGAAATTTGATAGTCAGCCCATTTCCAAGGCTGTTTTGGGAGTCAGACTGAGATAAGCTTGATTGTTGATTTTCTTCAGGCAGACAGTTTTCTTTTACTGCAGCCTTGAGTGCTGGACGATCCAAATCCAATATGGTTTAATTGTGGGAATTCTTCCACTGATCCATGCTATGAATCCTCATCCAGATTGATTCCACCACGCTGACGAGTCCCAAAGCTCGTAAAGCAGCTGATTTATTGAGGTCACGGCACGGATCAAACTCTCACTCTGACTCGGAAGCTTAGACATGGCAGTAATCGCCGCTGAAGTCTTCCTCAATTTCCGATAGAACAGTGCTCCACAGATGCCGAACAGTAAAGCCCCTGCCATCATAAATCCAATTATGTAAACATCGACATCCTCCACAGACAGGACTGGCAGACACATGACCTTCCACTCACCCAAGGAATCCATCACAAGACCACCGGAGTGTGTCTGTGACGGGCAAGCTGGCTCCCCCGGACCTTATCGCTTTGTAGAAAAAAATATTGTCAATAGGGTTGATCGTCCATGATACCAAATCCATAATCACTTTGCGTTCTAGAGATAAGTGCCGAGGAACTGCAGACATGACAAAGAGCCACGCAGGGAGAGGAAAAATGGGAGAGGAAAAGCATAAGCTACCGCTTGCGACCAGAGCAAGGCAAAATAATAATAATAATAATAATAATACAATTAAAATAAAAATGCGGGTACTTATTGAACCTACTGGCAAACACTGAAATGTATAGTTTTGATTAGATGCAGGTAAAATAATGTCCATGAAGACATTGTAATTCAATAGTTTACTAAGTGTCTCTCATCCACTGTCAAGTGCTTAACTTTTTTTTATTTTTTATGTTAAGCCCATCTTCTTATTTGTATTCTGTCTTTTTTTCTCTCTTCAGGGTTTGCAACAGTCTCTTCCTCCTCAATCTCATTCTGTCCTCTGCATCCTCTGTCCTCACTCCAACTACCCCCATGTCCTCTCTAACTGCATCCATATATCTCCTCTTTGTCTTTTCCTTGGCAGCTGCATTTCTAACATCCTTCTACAATATACCCACTGTCCCTCCTCTGGACATGTCCAAACCATCTCAGTCTGGCCTCTCTAACTTTATCTCCCAGTTGTTCAACATGTGCTGTACCTCTGATGATCTCATTCCTAATCTATTCCATCCTTGTCACTCCTAAGGAGAACCTCAACATCTTCATTTTTGCCACTTCCAGTTCTTTCTCCTGTCTTTTTGTCCATGTCTCTGTCTCCAGACCATAAAACATAGCTGGTCTCAACACTGCTGGTCTCAACACTGTCTTGTAAACTGAGATTTTTGCAAAACCTCAGTACAAAATTAGTTTAAAGGGACAGTATTTCAATACAGGGAGTTGATTTGTGGAACGGCTTGGGACATTATGTTAAAATGCAAAATCAGTGCTTGTGTTTAAAAAAATGATCAAAACTAAATTGTTAACAAAATACAAAATATTAAGATTTTCAGTTTAAATGTTTATTGTACTAGAAATGTTTAGGTCTGTGATGAGTTACTCTTTTTGTTCGATTACTCATAGAACATTATTGTTTGAATTGATTGTTTTT
>JBBPBX010075160.1:5130-17411 GCA_038048925.1 Garcialebias charrua | reverse complement strand
TTATTTTATACCAGGCTGCAAATACTCCAGTAGAGACTTGGCAATGACTAATGGATTTGATTAGATATGAAGCCAAGGAGACAATTTTTCATTGCGGATGAATGTAAAAGGAAAGAAAACAGGCATTTGGGATCAGTTGGGGCAAACTGACTCATGAAAATATGAGTCATTTTATTTAACAGATACATGCTTCGATGTAAAAACACTTCCTTGTGCAATTATAAGTGAACAAAGGAGTGCATAAGGGAGTGCGAATGCACAGTGTCAATGAAGAGGTCAGTTTAGCTCAAATCATATTAATTTCTTGTAGAACATTCCCTCTGGATTGAAAAACACTATTTGCTTCAAGCGGAGGAGTTCATGTATCTGGGAGTGGTGTTAATAAGTGGTAGAAGGATGGATCACAGTAATAGGGCGTTACTTGTGTCTATCAAAGTGAAAAAGGAGCTGAGCCGAAAGGCCATCCATGTGTCAGCTCTCACTTATGTTCATGAGATGTAGATCATCAGGAAAAAAGCAAGATCCCCAAAACAAACAGCTGAAATGAGTCTAATTGTAAGGTGGCCATCAGCCTTTTAAAGCTGCTGTATGTAACTTTTCTAAAAATATATTTTTAACATATTTCTTCACTCTGTCACTATCTCCTGACAGACTGATGTTAGACAGGTAATCTCTGAAAAAAACTATAGTCCTCTGGCTTCTCCCGGTGGTACTACAAGCATTTCTAAAAACCCACAGTGACCCGCCGTTAACCAGCCAATAAAAACAGAGTTTTTAACCAGCAAATAAAAACAGAGTTTGGTTCATGAACGAGCTTCTCACGCCCATCCCCCGCCTGTTCCAACCCCGCCTGGCCAATCATGAAACAGGCCATGCTGTGGAGGAGGAGCTAAGGAGGGTGAGTTGCAGGTCAGCCAGAGCAAGGGGGAGGGACCAGAAAGGTGTCTCTGTTCAAAATGTTTCTAAGTCCAGCATTTTCCAGAAACTATACTGCAGCTTTGAGGTAAGTGATAGGTTTTTACTCCTGAACCTTTAAATAAATAATTCACACAAGACAACAGAGTGAGATTTTTGAACAGCTCTTTGCAAAGAGGGAAATTCACCCTGACTAGATCAGAATGAACTCTGACTTTCTAAGATTTGAGTCCGTCTTTTATTCAGGCGAGTGACACAAACCATGATCAGCAAGGTCAAACACAAGTTACAGTACATCATGTCTCTTCAGGCGCACATCTTCTCAGGCGATAAAGTGGAGCTGAACATTTAGTGTTTATCTGCTCTTGGAAAACTAAATGGTTTATCGTGCAGGCATGATAGGTTTTGATAATCAGCTTTGTGCACCTAGTAAAAACAGGAACGAGGTCAGGTCACAATAAACCCTGAAACTCAGAACACTTGATGAACTAGGAAAGTAAAGATTAAAATGATAAAATATAAGAAGTTTAAAACATAAAGACTTTTAAACGCCTCTAACAGTAAGGAGCGTGGAGTGGGGTCACTGCTCCTCTGTATCAAAAAGGGTCAGCTGAGGTTGTTGGAGCTTTTCAATAGGATGCTTCTTGGACACAAACTTCTGCAGGTTTTTGGGGCACACTGAAGACTCAGAACTCACTGAAGGAGTTACCGTACTTTTCTGCATATAAGTCACTGTTTTTTTTTAACTAATTTGCATGTCCTGCGGCTTATATGCCGAAGCGTCATATTTATGGATTTTTCCCCCATATTTTTAGACCCATTTTTGACTCAGATATGACCGTTTTTCATTTTGACATAAAAATGGTGCAGTACCACTTTTGTCCGCTAAGGGGACACTTCCAGAGAGTACACCGACCATTTCTAGCTCATGTGTCCGAAAAAAGCCTCCTCTGCTCGGACTGCCTCTGTCGCTGCCCGCCCTCCTGCTCTGGAGGTAGCTACTATTAGCTGTGTTGTTAGCTGTGTTTTTTAGCAAGATAACTCATAAACCACACCGTGGATTTTCTTGAAACTTACAGAGCATAATCACTTGGTGGTCATTTACAAACTGTTAGCTGCAGAAGATGTTTAGAGCTAAAAAAATCGCTCTTTTAGCTTTGTTTTTAGCAGTTAGCTACCGTAAACAGATACCTACTGTTTAGATAAACAGCTCTTAAACCACTCGACGGGTATTTTTTAGACTTACAGAGTGCAATTATATGGGGTTAATTTACAAACTGTTGCCCTGTATAAGACATTTGAGATGAAATTCAATTTATTTATAATTTATTTTCGTAGCGCACACGATCTTTTGGAAGACGTCAAACCGAAACAATTTAAATCTAGCAGATTTGACCATTTCGTGGAATGGTTAAGCTCAGGAACCCTTGTGCTATAATGTCATCTAAGAAATATATTTTTTCTCAGCAAAGTAATAATTGTTTTTACCGTGTTAATCTTGTAAAGTCCTTCCGTACTGGCTCGCTTCTGTGGCCGCCATTTTCAGCAGGGCAAATGAGGCGCTGACGGGTCGCGTAGCGGTGACGCATAATAGATGTGACTTATAGGGTGAAGCGGTGTATTTATGGATTTTTCCAAATAATTCCCAATAATTGGACAAAGCGGGTTATACACAGAAGCGACTTTTACGCTGAAAAGTACTATATA
Source organism: Garcialebias charrua (assembly GCA_038048925.1). Classification (NCBI taxonomy): domain Eukaryota; kingdom Metazoa; phylum Chordata; class Actinopteri; order Cyprinodontiformes; family Rivulidae; genus Garcialebias; species Garcialebias charrua. The sequence goes on along the minus strand of JBBPBX010075160.1, from coordinate 14,789 downwards.
TGTCTTTCTTCCCTGGCTTGCATGGATATGCGTGGGTTTCCTCCGGGTACTCCGGTCTCCTCCCACAGACCAAAAAACATGCTTGTTAGGCTGATTGGTGACTCTAAATTGACCCTAGGTGTGAGTGTGAGAATGGATGGTTGTTCGGTGTGAATGAGACAGGTCCCTCTTGTAAATGAGTCCCCGTGACTCAACGAGGCTAGCCTGTATAAATAAAGGTTGAATGAATGAATGAATGAATCTCTTTGGATTCATCAGGACAAGATGGAGAGCTTAAAGGAATGTATGTCACCCACCTTTGAGAGTTTCAGACCAAAATCCTTCTATGACTGATTGATAGCAGTTGCAGCCATTTTGCTCAAAATTTTAAATTACCTTTATGCAAAATCTCATGAAATGTTTCTAGATGTCATGCTCCAAGTATGTCAAGTCAAAGTCAAAGTCAACTTTATTGTCAAAACTGCAATATGTACAGGACATACACAGGATTGAAATTGCATTTCTCTCAGTCCCTCGGTGCAACAGTAACCATTTAAACATTAAAACACTAAAACATTTAATAAACATAAGCATAAAATGAAATAAAAAAGTGTAATACTGTCCTGAGTTTTTGCATAGTAGTTTTTGCATAGTACAGGTAGTCCCCGACTTACGAGCGAGTTCCGTTACAACGAGGCGCTCGTAACACGGAAATCTCGTAATTTGGAACGGCCGCCACGTGTCTCGTAAGTCCGGAATTTCGCTCGTAAGTTGGAACGGTTTTGCTAGCGCGACTACAAACACTCGTTTTTCATCAAAAAACTGCTTATGAGTGCATAAAAATGATCGGAAACGTGTGTCCACATGTTTAGCTAACGAACTGTGGTGAAAAAACACAGAAAAACTCAGTATTTTTTGCGTTTTTTCCAAAAATTTGCCAGCTCGTAAGTCTGGATCCTCGTAAATTAGAGCACTCGTAAGTCGGGGACTACCTGTAGTATAAAAGTATGAAAAGTTACACCAACACTAAAACACTAAACATTTAACAAACATAAGCATAAAATGAAATAATAAAAGTGTAATACTGTCCTGAGTTTTTTGCATAGTAGTATAAAAGTGTAAAAAGTATATCTATAAAATAAAATGAAGGTTCTGGCATTGACATTTGTAAAAGAGTGACAAAGCAGCATATGAAGTTAATGTACACAGTATATATAATAATAATAATGTGTTTGTCTGTCATCTGTGTATGTTTCCCATACACAGACGAAATTCGTCTCTGCATTTAACCCAACCACCCCAGGTGGTGCAGTGAGCAGCCAGAGGGCGCTCGGGGAGCTGGAGAATTAGGTGTGCACTCATAGACACCCCAAGGTGTGTAGTGGCCGGGACGCGAACCCGCGTCCTTCGGGTCCCAAGTCAAACGCCCTAACCACTACACCATCTTGGCTCCTATGTATGAGGTAGTTGATATTGGTATAGAGGTAAAGTGGCATATGCAATAAGGCTAGTAAAAAGAATATATATATATATCAGCAGTAGTGTAGATATAAAAAGTAGTGTATATGTAAACAGTAGTAATAAATGTAAACAGTAGTAATAAATGTAAACAGTAGTAATAAATGTAAACAGTGAATGTAAACAGTAGTATGACTATAGGCAGTAATGTAATACAAACATTAGTGCAAATATGAGAAGTAGTGCAAACTGAATGAGCACATGACCGTGAGTTGAGTGAATAACCCGTTTTGATGACACAGAGTCCAGTGTTAAAATATTTGTGTTGTGTGGTAATGTGTGAAAGTTTTTTGTGTTAAGGCAGTACAAGTGGGAGGGGAGGCAGAGCAGGCAGAGAGTTTAGCATCCTGACTGCCTGATGAACAGAGCTGTCTCTCAGTCTGCTGGTTCGAGCCTGGAGACTCCTCAGTCTCCTTCCTGATGGCAGCAGGCTGAAGCAGCTGTGTAGTGGGTGTGTGGGATCACCTGCCATGCAGAGGGCTTTTCCAGTGAGGCGGTTGCTGTGTAAGTCCTGTAGTGAGGGGAAGGAGGTGCCGACAATCTTCTCAGCTGCTCTCACGATGCGCTGGAGGCTCTTGCGGCAGGATGCAGTACATGCACCAAACCACACCGTGATGCAGCTGGTCAGGACACTTTCTATGGCACCCCTGTAGAAGGTGCACATGATGGGGGTTGGAGCTCCAGCCCTTTTCAGCTTGCGGAGAAAGTAGAGGCGCTGGTGAGCCTTCTTGGCCAGTGATGCAGTGTTCCTGCTCCAGGACAGGTCCTCTGAGACGTGCACTCCCAGGAACTTGGTGCTGTCCACTCTCTCCACTGTGGTGCTGTTGATGGTCAGAGGGGCATGTTGGGCATCCCTCTTCCTGAAGTCCACAACAATCTCCTTTGTCTTCTCCACGTTGAGAGTGAGATTGTTGTGTCCGCACCACAAGGCCAGGCGGCTCACCTCGTTCCTGTAGTCCGTCTCATCGTTGTTGCTGATGAGACCCACCACTGTTGTGTCGTCCGCAAACTTGATGAAGTGGTTGGAGCTGTATGATGGTGTGCAGTCGTGTGTTAGCAGGGTGAATAGAAGGGGGCTCAGCACACATCCTTGTGGGGCTCCTGTATTCAATGTGATGGTGCTGGATGTGTTATTCCCGACCCGTACTGCCTGTGGTCTCCCGGTCAGGAAGTCTAGCAGCCAGTTACACATTGAGGTGTTCAGCCCCAGACTGTCCAGTTTAAGGATGAGCTGTTGGGGGATGATGGTGTTGAATGCCGAGCTGAAGTCGATGAACAGCATTCTAACACAAGTCTTTCGTGTCCAGATGTGTGAGAGCTGTGTGGAGGGCAGAGGAGATGGCATCGTCGGTTGAGCGATTAGGCCGATATGCAAATTGCTTACCTGCAAACTAGTCACCTTTCGGCGAAATTTGCCGTTTTCAAAGCAAAATATATCATTTACGTGATTCGTGTAGATCCGATGAGTTTTTGTTTTCGGGGGGGTGGGGGCAGGCAGACCCGTGACAGTTAAATGCATCATTTCTCACTGACTGGATTTCAAGACACAGTAAGGCATCTTGTCGACAATATAACATCTTTGTTGGAGCGCGAGATTTAGCCAATCACAGTCTCAAGACAGACGATGGTGGGCGGGACGACAGCGAAATCTTTGAACTGAATAAAGTAAAATTAAAAAACTGCAGCAGCGCGAGTTGTGAGGGAGAAGGAGGAAGCGGATTAGACGCTGTGTTTTCAAAGAAAATTAAGACAATTTTACAAATGACAGATGCAGAGAAAATTGTTCGACCAAGTCCTTTAAAGTGTGGGAACTCCACGCTTCATAAAAATAAAAATAAATACTGCGCGACATGCAGAAAAGTGACGACACGAGAGAACCACGCTAATGTAAACATGACCGAGTCGTAAAATAACTTAACTTCACCACGGTGTGAATGAAGGAACATCAGCAGTAATAATAATAATAATGTCTTTTTCCTGTCATCTGCGTATGTTTCCCATAAACAGACGAAATTCGTCTCTGCATTTAACCCAACCACCTACCAGGTGGTGCAGTGAGCAGCCGGAAAGCACCCGGGGAGCTGGAGAAATAGGTGTGCACTCATAGACACCCCAAGGTGGGTAGTGGCCGGGGCGCGAACCCGCGTCCTTCGGGTCCCAAGTCAAAAGCCCTGCCACTAGACAGTAAGTCTCTACATTAAACCACATTTTTTCTGTTTCAAAGTGAGAAAACATAATGTCAGTGTCTCTGCTCTGTATTGAACGCCTCTTTTTATTTTTTGACGCCATCTTTTTTGTGTATGTCCTAATTATATTGGGATATGTTAATAAATGTATTTTTTCCTAAAGCCAAAAGTCGTTAAAGAGCAAATGTTTCCTTATGCTGTAGAGGAGAAAGAGCCCAGGTAACACACATTGTCTGGAAAGTAAAATAGTTAAAATCAGTGATGGCTGATGTTCTATCACTAAATCAGAAAACTAAAAAGCCCCTCCTAAATTCACTGTTGGTGGTTATTAAAATGTCACCTGTTCATTGGGTAAAGTTAATATTCTTATTTTTATATGTGCAGTTGAGAGTCACCATTGTTTAGTAAAATGGCATGTTGTGTTACAAATAAAATTAACAAAATAAAAGTCAATTGCACCCTAAAGTCACTGTGATAAATTGTCACATTAATTTCATTATCTTAGCCACAGGAGTGAGTTTAAAAACAGGATGATGTCTATATGAACTAGTTGAATGAGGTGTCTCTAAAATATCCTGATGCATGATGTTTAACAATTTGTTAAAATACACCAGAATGCAGGAAATGGCATCTACTTTATTCGAAATTTTCTGGCAAAACATTTAAGAAATTAGTTTTTACTGTTAGTAAGTTTTATTTATATAGCACATTTCACAGACATGAGAGTCACAAAGTGCTTTACAAAAGGAAAAATAAAATCATAAAATCACAGAAGTACTATACAAAAAGGTAAAACATAACAAACTCTAAAATCAATGTACAAAATTAACCAAAAGCCTGTCTGAAGAGATAAGTCTTAAGTTTTTAAATGCATCTGTTGACTCGGAGCAGCGCATTGTTAGCAAAATGTTCTGCTGTATTTGACTTGCTGCTGTTGTTGGTTGTTAATTTTTTGGTTGACACAATCTTTCCTATTTATGTTCTCATTAAATCAGGTTAGTAAATGACTTTTACCTGAAGCATGTTAAAAAATTACAAAATCTTTCGGGGGTGGGGGGGTTGGCGCAACGTTTGTCACCTTTTTCATCCCTTCTGAGTTTGCAGGTATGTTGGAAGGGATCCAGGGAGGCAGGGAGGACAGATGTGATGCTTTTCATGACTAGCCGTTCAAAGCACTTCATGTTGTGAAGTCAGATTTGATTTTAATGCCAGACGACTCGTTATAGTAACTTCTGTGTTGGCGGATGAGCTGCAGCGATCAGCTTCAATCAAATTGGTTCAAATTTTATGTAGTTTTAAATATAAATCCAATGATTTCTTCCTGAAAGTTTAAATAAAATCAATCCAGTGATTCTTGAGATATTTTGTTTAAAAAAAAAAAAACAGGCAGAGTTGACTCCAATATTTGAAGCTTAAATTTTAAGCAAAGAACGTGCACTACGAGTGGCACTTGAAGTTTGTGTTATGGGAACTTTTCAGCTACTGCCACAACAAATTTTAGCACAATGTCCATAAAATTGACATAATCATAGCTATTTAGTGTTTTCTTATTTCAGCTGGCTGTGTTACTTACTTTGCATGAGGTTGGCTTCAAAAGTTAATCAGTTGATGAGGAACATCTAATGATTATTTCCTGAAACTTTTCAATCCACGCAGTGGTTCATTAAATATTTTACTAATAGACATACAGTAGTTGCCGCCAATCAAAGATTGACAAAGGTTTAAACAAAGATTTAATTCAATCTTCTTGTGTTCAGAGCAAAGGTCAGTCTCAGCTTAAACCAAGCAGGAACTAGCGACAGAATGAGGTGAGTTATAGATGCAGGGTTAGATTTTTTTTACTAAAAACAGCTGTAAATTCACTGTCTTCTGCTAAAACGGGATAATAATCAGAGTTTGGTCATTTTAGGATACGCAGCTGCTTTTATGTCGATGTCTTTTTTCTTAGTGAACGGTGCAAAATGTGCCCATAATTGGCTGGAAGCATTCACACCTCAAGGATTTAAAATGAACTAAAGTGTTGCTTTGTGTGTGTGTGTCGGGTGCTAAACGTCACTTTAGAACAGGGATCTTTGCAAACCATAATGAGCTGCTGTGATGTATAGAACCACACTTTGTCAGCATTAACAAACAGGTGTTTTACATTTGAAGCGAAACACATAAAAATACAATATGTGTCACACTTTTAAAGTTCAAATTAAATGTTTGGGTGTAATAATACAACAGGTTAAACTCTGATTTTTAAATGATAAAATTTACAGTTTAAAACCTGACAAAAAACAACAACAACAACAACAACAAAAACAAAAAAGGTTAAATTAAGTCTTCAGTGTTTCAAAAGTATTTTTCAAGCTAAACTAAAATAATAAAGTAAAATAGATCTCTGCTCCTCTTCTGCTCAGGTCGGCCATGTTGGTGCTTCTTCTTCTCCCTCTGCTCCTGTTAGCAGGAAGTGATGTCACAGGGGAGGTGATGGACAAGAAGCCCAACTTTGTTCTCGTGATGGTGGACGACCTGGGGATTGGAGATATAGGTTGCTATGGCAACGATACCATGAGGCAGGTCATGGTTGTGTGTTTACTTGCAGTTAATATCCGAGATAATTTGTTGTTATTTAAGAACCATTGAAGGGTTCTAACCATGTGTAAACCTGTTCTGTACTCCTGCTGCTCCTGCAGGACTCCTAACATAGACAGACTGGCCTTGGAGGGGGTGAAGCTGACCCAGCACATTGCTGCTGCTCCTGTTTGCTCCCCGAGCCGAGCCGCTTTCATGACAGGCCGTTATGCACGTCGCTCAGGTAACAAATGTCCTTACACTATCCCTATTTTCTTGGCTATATTTCATTCAGCCCATTGTTCATTATGTGTGTGTGTGTGTGCGCATTGTTCAGGCATGGTGGGCATGGGGCGTATTCCGGTGTTGATGTATCTTGGAGGTTCAGGAGGGCTTCCATCCACTGAGACCACCTTTGCAAAGAGGTTGCAGCACCAAGGGTACACCACCGGTCTTATCGGTGAGATGTGATCAGCTTAACAGCACTGAAATATTCACGCCTAATGTTTTGTATGGAGACATCAAGTGTAGATTTGTCTTGGATGGACTTTTTTGCTTTTATGGGTTGGCTTAGCACATGCAGTTTACTTCAAATCTGAAACCTAACATTTGGTGTGATAGTGGCTGAAATTCTTTCCCAAAAAATAAAGTGCTACACAATGATCAAGATCTTTGCATAAAACTTCAACATTGACCGTTTGTTTTGTCTATTGGCAAAACCTGTGGACAGGTTTCATTGAAACTCAAAGTATTCACTATATTATTATTTCACACACAATATTGTTCACCCTGGTTTCTTATGGTCACCACAGCAAATCAGTGTTAGCAAATACATTAAAAGCTATAACTTAGTCCCACTTACAGTTTTTGAGGTAAAGTTTGATATGGAAATAGCTGAGAGTCATTGAAAACACATCCTCTGTGTGCTAACACATCCAGTGATATCTTCTAATATTATTTAAGATTGTGCAAAACAATATTTTCAAGGTTTGGCTAAAATGGCTACTTCAACCATTCTCATTAAAAGAGAATTTTAGTTAAACTTCAACACGAAAAGTGACAGGCGACATGCATTCCTTCCTAGAATAGGCCTTTATTGTTCTCTATCACAGAGCGAAGAGGAGGAATTGGAAATACCCTCCATCCCTCCAGCCATCTGTCTTGTGAGCTGGATAACTTCCAAAATAAGCAACATGCCGACTTCCGTTTTGGTGTGTGGCTGTAGGCGTAAGAAAAGTCCAACTATTGGGTTGCCATGTCAAAATCTAAGGCCACCACCATATACTGTATATGTATATCTTTATATAAACTGGCCACCCCGATCATTTGAGCAAACTAGTTTTTATATTGCTTACATGTGTAATTTCCTCAAATGATTGGGGAGGCTGAAGATTAATATATGGTGGACAAGGCCACTTTGGCCACTCCCTGGCTCCACTATTGCACCCAGTGCTTAATTTGAGCTGGATCCTGCTGAAACAGGATTCGGGAACTCTCTTATTTTGACAGACTGTATTCCGGTTGCCTCCTCCCTGGGCTGCCACCTTACCATGGTGGAGGGGTTTGAGTGTCCCAATGATCCTAGGAGCTATGCTGTCAGGGGCTTCATGCCCCTAGTAGGGTCACCCAAGGCAGACAGGTCCTAGGTGAGGGACCAGACAAAGTGCAGCCCAAAGACCCCTTATGATGAACAACATAAATGGAGTCAATGTTCCCTTGCCTGGACGTGGGTCACCGGGGCCCCACTCTGGAGCCGGGCCTGGAGGTGGGGCACGCTGGCGAGCACCTGGTGGCCGGGCTTTTACCCATGGAGCCCGGCCGGGCACAGCCCGAAGAGGAGACGTGGGTCCCCCTTCCCAATGGCTCACCACCTGTGGGAGGGGCCAAAGGGGTCGGGTGCAATGTGGGATGGGTGGTGGCCGAGGGCGGGGACCTTGGCGGTCTGATCCTCGGCTACAGAAGCTGGCTATTGGGACGTGGAATGTCACCTCTCTGGTGGGGAAGGAGCCTGAGCTGGTGTGTGAGGTTGAGAGGTTCCGGCTAGAAATAGTCGGACTCACCTCAACGCATGGCTCTGGCTCTGGAACCAGTTTCCTTGAGAGGGGTTGGACACTCTTCCATTCTGGAGTTGCCCTTGGTGAGAGGCGCCGAGCAGGAATGGGCATACTTGTTGCCCCCCATCTTGGTGCCTGTACGTTGGGGTTCACCCCGGTGAACGAGAGGGTAGCCTCCCTTCGCCTACGTGTGGGGGGACGGGCTCTGACTGTTGTTTGTGCCTATGCACCAAACGGCAGCTCAGATTACCCACCCTTTTTGGAGTCCTTGGAGGGGGTATTGGAGAGTGCGCCTCCTGGGGACTCCCTTGTTCTACTGGGGGACTTCAACGCTCACGTGGGCAATGACAGTGAGACCTGGAGGGGTGTGGTTGGGAGGAACGGCCCCCCTGATCTGAACCCGAGTGGTGTTCTGTTATTGGACTTCTGTGCTCGTCATGGATTGTCCATAACGAACACCATGTTCAAGCATAAGGGTGTCCATATGTGCTCTTGGCACCAGGACACCCTAGGTCGCAGTTCGATGATCGACTTTGTTGTCGTCTCATCTGATCTGCGGCCGCATGTCTTGGACACTCGGGTGAAGAGAGGGGCGGAGCTGTCCACTGACCACTACCTGGTGGTGAGTTGGCTCCGATGGTGGGGGAGGATGCCGGTCAGACCTGGCAGACCCAAACGTATTGTGAGGGTCTGCTGGGAACGTCTGGCAGAGTCTCCCGTAAGACGGAGCTTTAACTCCCACCTCCGGGAGAGCTTTGAACACGTTCCGAGGGAGGCGGGGGACATTGAGTCCGAGTGGGCCATGTTCCGCGCCTCTATTGTCGAGGTAGCTTATCAGAGTTGTGGCCGCAAGGTTGTTGGTGCCTGTCGTGGTGGCAACCCTCGAACCCGGTGGTGGACACCGGCAGTGAGGGATCTGTCTCACTCACACCCAGGGTCAATTTAGAGTTACCAATCAGCCTAACATGCATGTTTTTGGACTGTGGGAGGAAACCGGAGCACCCGAGAAAACCCACGCATGCACGGAGAGAACATGCAAACTCCACCCAGAAAGGCCCCCGGACCGGGATTTGAACCGGGGACCTGCTCGCTGAGAGGCAGCAGCTCTACCAGTTGTGCCAATGTGCTGCCCAAAGTCCAATTAAAGGGACTGTGTAAGTGCTTTAACCTGCTGTGGTAAAGAGGCACAAGTTTAAAAGGTAAGAAATTGTTTGTTTCATACAAGGTGATTGTTACCAAACTAATTTTAAGTGAATTACAAGTGTCTGACAAATTAAGCGTGAACAAAAAAAAGGGGGCAGCAAGTTGTATAATTTTGTTTGACATTGAAATAATTTGCTGTTTGTAACAAATTAAAGATTTCTTA
>JBBPBX010075158.1:0-17412 GCA_038048925.1 Garcialebias charrua | reverse complement strand
ATTTTTTTTTTGAAAAGCCGAGTTACGCAATTTCCGTTTTCGGTTTTACGTAGTAAATGTAGCGGCAGAGGAATACTGCACTGTACTCTCTAAAAAAGCTAAGTCTGGTCCTCTGGACATTCAAAAAACAAAACAAAACTGTGTTGTGAATGCGGTTTTACGTCGTAAACGAATAGAGAATACGGAGGATGGACCGAGCTGGACGGCGGTTTTACATCGTAAACGAATGGAGAATACGGCCAATGGACGGAGGAAGTAGGCCATAACTCTTTTTTCCCTTCATTATGGCTCCCAAATGTATGTTTTTTGATAATTATGTAGGGTACTGTGTTAGGATAGGCTAAGTGCTTGGTAATACAGTACTGTACATGTATATGGTGCAGTATGTACATATATTTCGACTTACGTCAAAATTCAGTTTACGCCGCCACGCAGGAACGGATCTCCATCGTAAGTCGAGGACTACCTGTATTTCTTAGATCATATCTTAGATCTTATTACCGTTTTTCTTTGCAATTTGTATTTTTGTTGGATGTAACTGGGACCCTGTGTACATAGTTTCGTTCCACCTCATGTACCACATGTGATGTGAATGACCTCATGTACCACATGTGATGTGAATGACAGTAAAGACACCTTGACCTTAAAGTGAGACTAAACCCAGGTTGAGACGGTAACTCCTCCTTCCAAAATCTCCCTGAAAATGGGCGTGTCGAGAGACAAGGAAGGGTGGAGGTAGAGTTGTGCTTTTGTTCACGCCTCCACCTGCAACAACCTAAAACAAATTAAACCTCTAGCCAACAACATACACCAAGCAACAACAAAGAATAAACATGTAGATGTATTTATCCATTCCACCCATTCCATCCAAAACCAAAGGCCTAAAAAAATGAAAATGAAAAGAAAAATAAAACCGCTTGTCAGGAGTGAAATGCAGCACTTCCATATAAGGTATGCACTTCTCATCTCTGCAGGGGATTGGCTCTGCTTGAACCACCTTTGTGACATCAGAGTGTACAAGACACATCAGAGTGAACAGTCCTGACCAATATGAAAATTAAGGTGCAATAACCTCTGTTCAACCCAAAGGACTACCGTAAACACAGTTTTAGACCAAATATTGCCAAATATTGCCAATTTACACAGATATGCACAATTATGTGAAAATAAACACAGCCATAGTGCTAGATAATATTTCAAACACATTCTAGGGAGTTTATCAGCTAAAAAAAGTTAATTTGGGGTTTAGTCGCACTTTAAGAATGAGAACTGAAAGAACAAATGATCCTTCATAGCGCCCTCAGTAAAATACTTAGACCCCACTTAGCACCGGCAGAAAAACATTTCTGGAGCCGCCACTGCGCTCCACACTCACCTTTCGGTGGCAGGCAATAATAATTCCAGCATACAGTATTTTCAGGCATGCACGTGTAACTGACTGAGAACGAGTGCAGCCGGCTGCTGAAACAACAACAGAGCCTGTTTTAACACTGATGGTGTCCAAAGGAGCAGAAATGAACCTGCTGAGAAAAATGGACTCAGTGGAAACTTCTCAGCTGGATCCACATAAAGTTTGATTATTTTCAGGGTGTTAGAGCTGGAGGTGTGAGTCCTCAGAACTACACAAACATGTGTTGTAGTAACACACCTTTTGTGTGTGCAAATAAAAAAGAACAAATGTGATTTTTAGCATGCCACTAAATGTAAAATACACTTCCAACTACAGTAGTCCCTCGCTACGGTTCGTTTATCGTGGATTTGTTAAATCGTGGTTTTTCAAAGTAAGATTGGACATGACACATTGGCTGATTAATGGATGAGCCATGGATTATTTAAAATTAATTACTTTAAATGATTTTGCACCATGTGTGTAGCCCATGAGTGCAGGGGGAAAGCTCCCTCCTGCAGCTGATCAGCTGATCTCCTTCTCTGCCACACACGTTTCTCCTGCTGCATCAGCTTTGTGAAGGGTTAACCCTTTGCTGTCCAGATGCATGGATCGACTTTTTTCTTCGGATTTAGAATTCAAAATATGTCACATCATAAAATTGTCATAATCACAAATTATAAAAGTGTTAAAAGTTATTTTTTAAATTATTTTAGAACTTCTATGTTCAGTTGTTGAAGTGTAATTGATCAAGAAGCTCATTTGTGATCCGTGCTGCAGAGCTGAAGCTGTGTGACATCACTGTTGATGCCCTGCTGCACTTGTCTTCTCTACAATTTAAATTTAAATACCGTAACATTTTAAATAAACAATCCATGCTGCATGGATTGTTTATTTAAAATGTTATGGTATTTAAATTTAAATTGTTTATTTCAGGAGGGAGACTGGGAGTAACAGAGTGTGATTGCAGCCTGGCACATAATAATAATAATAATAATAATAAATTCAATTTATACCGCACTTTTCATTAATAAAAATCTCAAGGTGCTGTGCACATGTCATTACAAAGTTTACTGGACTTGAACTGAACTTGAACAACTGTATCCATACTTCCATACTTTCATAAAATGCACTTTATGCTTGCAGTACCATATTTTTTGGACTATAAGGCACACTTAAAATCCTTAAAAGTTCTTAAAAATTGACAGTGAGCCTTATGTATTAATTTTGGTTGTGTTTACTGACCTCGAACCGATGTTATGTGGTACACAGCGCTCAAAAGTCTGTCAACAAGAACTTGTTTCACTTAATGCGCCTTGTAATCCGAAAAATACGGTAATATATAAAAACAACTGTGGGATAAATAAAAATAGTTATTTCAACTAATCAAAGTCAGTGCAAAAGCAGAGTAATATTTTTTGAAGCTGTTGTAACAACCTAAATGTGACCACTAAAACATGTTCAACCTGTCTCATAGAATTTAAACAATATTTTCCATATTTATTTTCTGTTAATTAACTCACAGCTGCTTTTTTTCATTCAACCTTTATTTAGTCAGGTAAATCTCATTGAGCCTCGAGGGCTCATTTACAAAAGCGACCTGCTACAAACTAAAGAATGATGAACAGCAATGGTAGAATTTCCTTAAACAACAAACAACAGAAGAAAAAAAAACGTAGGAGAGAAATAGAAAGTGAAATGCAAAGTATCAAAACTAGCAAAACACCACAAGGTAGATGTACAAAATCAAAAACAGGAACATATCTGCAATGGTTTTTGCCAGGTTTCCAAAAGATTTTTAAAACCATTTAGGGAGGTCAGGGCCGAGAGCTTCAAATCTTTTTGTAAGATATTCCAGGAAGCAGGAGCAGAGTAGGAGAAGGCCCTTTTTCCAAGTTCAGTCCTCACTGACGGAACACTGCAGGTGATCATGTCCTGAGAGCGCACACTGTAGCTGCACTCACGTAAAGACATGTAGGAGGAGATGTATGAGGGCAGCAGACCAAGAAGTGATTTAAAGATGAAAATGTACCAGTGGAAGAGTCTGCGTGAGGTTAATGATGTCCAGTTAACCAGTGAATACAGGGTGCAGTGGTGGGTACGATAATCACAGCCAGTTATGAATCTTAGTGCACCATGATAGACAACATCCAACATCCGCAGGGTGCTTGTAGGAGCATTCATGTAGAGAATGTCACCGTAATCAATGGAGGGAAGGAAAGTCACAGATACAAGGCGTTTCCTAACATTCAGTGTTAGACATGATCTGTTTCTGAAAAAGAAACCCAGTTTAACTTTCAGTTTCTTTACTAGGTTTTCCACATGGAGTTTAAAAGAGAGCTGTGAATCAACCAGTATACCCAAATATTTATAGGAATCAACAAACTCAATTGGGACACCATTTGAGGATAAAATCAGAGGAAGATCTGCTGGGACCGACTTCCTACTTGAAAAAAACATCCCTTTTGTTTTTTAGCATTTAGTACAAGTTTGAGACGGAACAAATCAGACTGGATGATGTCAAAAATTGTTTATTTCATGAGGGAGATTGGGAGTAACAGATGGTGTGTGTGTTTGCAGCCTGGCACATAATAATAATAATAATAATAATAATATTTAATTCAATTTATACCGCACTTTTCATTAATAAAAAGCTGCTAAATATTAGGGTTGTGTAATAATATTGATTTTGCGATATATATCGATTTTTTTCTTTCCTAGAAAAAAATCGATATTCATCCGCAAGTATCGTAACATCCAGCTGTCACCCTGCTCACTCACTGCTTGCTTCGCCGGGAGAGCGATTAGGTCATCCAGCCACTAGTGTTGCTGTAGAGCATAAGATGGGTGCATTTGAAGTTAAATGTTCATTATTACTTGAATTATAGACTGTTTTGGAGAAGTCATATTACTGTTTACTTACCAAGCACTAAGAGTGATTCCTTCAGATGTTAAGTGTCAAGGTTAAAAAGGTTTCAAACTATTCAGAGCAGGGCACTTGGTGCACTTTATTTACTTTACAAATGCATGTAAGCTACAGTTTTTACTGTTTCAATTAAAAGAAACATGTTTTCTCACCACTTCTTTGATTCATTTTGTCCAGCTGTCGACTTTAAGTGTCCATGTCCAACCAGAGCCAGGTATTGTGTAGTTGGTGCTTTTAATCAGTTTTCAGTTAAATTAATTCAATCCAAGTCTATAACAGTCACAAAATGTCACCAAAATCACTCTGTCCCTCTAAAATCTTTCAGAAAATCGCAAAAGTGTATTGAATTGTACCGTTTGCTGAATATCGCAATATATATCGTATCGTGAGCAGAATATCGCATCGTATTGTATCGTGAGATTATTGTATCACTACAGCCCTACTAAATATGTCTATATAAGGGATGAAACTATGCTGCAAATTGCCATTGCTGAAAGGTGACATTATCAGACCCCAAGTCTTCAGAGCTCGTTCTGCTTCAGCTTAAACCCAAGTTATGCCAGTGCGTGCCTCTAAGGCTCTTTTAATTCTTTCCACCAGCTTAATGTGGTAAACAACTCTGATGAACTGCCTGAATGTGCTTTGTGCCGATGAGCAGCAGCAGAGCTGAATTAAACTCGCATCCAGCCGACACTACAGTGATCAGCAGAGCAAATAAAAGCCACATGTAGCCACTGCAGCTCTTTATACAGTTGCGGATTAAAAGAGTGGTTTCATAATGCGAGTGCTCCGCCAGCTGACTCCAGAAGAGGAAGCAGGCGGGGGAGGACGGAGGAGTAGCACACTCATCCAGCAGGTAACCTCACTCAACGCTTCTGTTCTTATTGAAGAGATAGCTGTGATTTTCAGCAGGGTTGAAGAGAGGTTTCTCTCTGTCCACATTTTCTGCTGTTGCCATGGAATCCAGAGACAAATGGGTCTCACTCTTATCTACAGAACGAGTTACGAGGAGCCCACAAAATACATGTTTGGTAAATCAAGGCGTCCTCCGGGCTTGTGTGTAACACATACAAATGGAAGACCTTCAGCCTGGACTCAACACTCGATTCTAAAGAAGAGCGTGTAAACATGTTTTCCACAGCCCGAGGGTGACACACTGCAACTCTGAGCTTCTAGTTATGAACACAACCCAGTTACAAAGAACTAAATGTGGTGAACGAGAGCCAGCCCTCTTGTTCTCTCCCTTCTTGCTGCCTTCATCACTGACAACTCGACTCATAAGAAAAGACCAAGAATTTCTATCCACGCCACCGTGCCACGTCAGCCCCTCTAATCCCACCCCGGCACCCAGCTGAGAGAAAACATCTGGAGGCTATTTTTTCTCTGCGTGAGGCAGCATTTACTTGGTCAGATGTCACAAATCATGCACCTGTTCCGAAAGCAGGTCAGACATTTTACTAGAAATAAGTCACACATTGTTCAGAATACAAAGGATGGGATTAATTGTAGTATTTCTTTGGGTACCAGCCCACATAGGAGTAAGTGGAAATGAGAAAGCAGATAAAACGGCAAAGAAGGCAACACAAATTGACATAAATTTTACAGTTCCAACAAGTAAATCTGAAGCAAGAAGTATAGTTAAAGAAAGACTGAAGAAAGAATGGCAGAAGAGATGGGAGGGAGATAACAAAGGAAGATGGTTCTTTAAGATCCAAAGGGTTGTAGGAGAAACGAGAGCTGGAAAAAGGAGTAGAAAATAAGAGAGAATTATAACACGACTGAGATTCGGACATACAGGACTTAATGACACACTTTTTACTATAAGAAAGCATAATAGTGGGAACTGTGACCATAGTGGGCAGAAGGAAACTGTAATACAGTACATGTATGTTAGAAATTTGAACAAGAAAGAAGACATATAAGACAGTTTGAAAATATTAAGGAACAGTTTAACATTATAGACACACTACAAAGGAATTTAGGAAGCAAACATATTCAAATTATAATAAGATCTCTGAAAAAAAATATTTGTTTAACAGAATTTAAAATTTACGGTAGAAAACTCATGGGAAAATAACCATTTCGAACCACACACCATACCAGTAGGTGGCGGTAATGCACAACTTCAGTTTCTTGCCAACCGCCATTAAACAACACGAAGAAGAAGATGAAGAAGAATCATGCACCTGGAGATGTGACATGGCACCGGCTCTGGGGCGCTGCAGTGAGTCGACGCAGGAAGAAGCAAACAGCATCTGCAGAGACTGGTGCACTAACTCAGGAGGAGTCAGGTCCTCTGGACGGGTTCTTCTTTGTTCAACTGGTTCATCTTTTATCCCAAAGACTTGTTCAGACACTTCAGTCAAGACTTCTTTAGACTGAAGAGGTTTTTTGGAGAAAAGACGAAACGTTTCAACAACGAATAATCTGTCCCCGACTGAACCTTGTTAGATTGATCTACCTGAATCATGCAGCAGCATCAGGATAACTCGTGCTGTAAGTGTTTGAAGGAGCTTTAAGATTTAGTATGTGCTTTAAGTTCCAGTCGGCGTGGTACCTCCTAAAGCAGTCCATCCATCCATCCATCCATCCATTGTCTTCCGCTTATCCGGGGTCGGGTCGCGGGGGTAGCAGCCTAAGTAGGGAGGCCCAGACTTCCCTCTCCCCAGCCACTTGGAGCAGCTCCTCTGGGGGAATCCCAAGGCGTTCCCAGGCCAGCCGAGAAACATAGTCCCTCCAGCGTGTCCTGGGTCTTCCTCTGGGTCTCCTCCCGGTGGGACATGCCCGGAACACCTCACCAGGGAGGCGTCCAGGAGGCATCCTAACCAGATGCCCGAGCCACCTCAACTGGCTCCTCTCGATGTGGAGAAGCAGCGGCTCTACTCCGAGTCCCTCCCGGATGACTGAGCTTCTCACCCTATCTCTAAGGGAGAGTCCAGCCACCCTGCGGAGAAAACTCATTTCAGCCGCTTGTATCCGAGATCTTGTTCTTTCGGTCATAACCCAAAGCTCATGACCATAGATGAGGGTGGGAACGTAGATCGATTGGTAAATTGAGAGCTTTGCCTTTTGACTCAGCTCTCTCTTCACCACGACAGACCGGTACAGCGCCCGCTTCACTGCGGACGCTGCACCTATCCGCCTATCGATCTCACGCTCCAGTTTTCCCTCATTCGTGAACAAGACCCCGAGATACTTAAACTCCTCCACTTGGGGCAGGACCTCCTCCCCGACCCGGAGAGGGCATGCTACCCTTTTCCGGCTCAAGACCATGGCCTCGGATTTGGAGGAACTGATCCTCATCCCGGCCGCATCACACTCGGCTGCAAACCGCTCCAGCGAAAGCTGTAGATCACGATCTGATGAAGCCAATAGGACCACATCATCTGCAAAAAACAGAGAAGCGATTCTAAGGCCACCAAAACGGATCCTCTCAACACCTTGGCTGCGCCTAGAAATTCTGTCCATAAAAGTTATGAACAGAATCGGTGACAAAGGGCAACCTTGGCGGAGTCCAACTCTCACTGGAAACGAGCCTGACTTACTGCCGGCAATGCGGACCAAGCTCTGACACCGGTCGTACAGGGACCTAACAGCCCATATCAAAGGGCCTGGTACCCCATACTCCCGGAGTACCCCCCACAGAACCCCCCGAGGGACGCGGTCGAATGCCTTCTCCAAGTCCACAAAGCACATGTAAACTGGTTGGGCAAACTCCCATGCACCCTCCAGGACCCTGTTGAGGGTGTAGAGCTGGTCCAGTGTTCCACGACCAGCACGAAAACCACACTGCTCCTCCTGAATCTGAGGTTCGACTATCCGACGGACCCTCCTCTCCAGAACCCCTGAATATACCTTACCAGAGAGGCTTAAGAGTGTGATCCCCCTATAGTTGGAACACACTCAGTCCCCCTTTTTGAATAGGGGAACCACCACCAAAAAAGCAGTCATGTCGGTTATTTCCAATTTGACACAACAACCCTGACAATTGTTGTGGTCGGGGTGCGTTTGAAAGAAATTGCCGTCCTGATGTGTTTCAAAAGGCCACTCTTACAGGAAGAGCAATAAATCTGCTGCTCCACAGAGTGGTATGTGGAATAATTGTCCTGACTGGGATAACGGCCAACACTTTCGGACAATGTATTTGCTCACTCAGGAAAAAAAATGATAGATGTAAAAGGTTGAAAGAGTCAAACCTGGCAGAAAAGCTTCATTCTGATGTTTAGTTCATTAAAAACGTTTCTATACGTGGATTCATTTCAACTAACCTCCGTTTGATCTGAAAAAATCAAACAAACGCGTGGAACTCATGAGCTGGTGAATAATTTACAAGCAATGTGTGCAAATTGTGAGGATTTTCTTCAAGAAGTGCAACTCTTACTGGAAAAGTTTAAAGGAGGTTTTTAATTACCATATTTTTCAGACTATAAGGCGCACTGGATTATAATTTATTTATTAATTTAATTTTTTTTATTTATAACATTTGTTCACTTTTTTACAAAAACATAAAACAAAACAATCTGATAACGTACAAATATAAAAAAGATGAAAGGCAGCAGAAAGAAGAAAAATCTTATATCTGCCCCTTTTTTCAAACAGTCAGTTCAAACAATAATAATCTTCCAGTAACAGAACAAAATGAATAACTCTTTCTAATTTTCTAACTGATACAATACACATTATGCTACTTTATATATATTTTTTTAACAATTTAGTTTAGATCATTTTCTTAAATGTACACATTGACTTGGCATTTTTAACTTCATTCTCCAAACCATTCCATAATCTAATTCCCTGGATTGAGGTAGAACGTCCCTTCAAACTAGTTCTGAATTTTGGTTTTACAAATATCTCTGTCCCCTTAAGATTATAACAACTTTGTCTTTTAACTAAATGCATTTGGATATTTATAGGTAATGTTATTCTGAGCCCTATACATAACTGATAAAATATTATAATCTACCAAATCATGGAACTTCAATAGCTTCAGTTGATAAAGTTGATTATTAAGGGCATTACGCGAAACAAAACAGTCAGATAAGTCAAACTTTATTCAACTTGTTCACAATAACCACATAAAATTGGTTTGACGTTAGTAAGCACAACCAGAATTCATTCATAAGACTAAGTGCGCCTTATGGTCCTGTAACGAATCTATAGGGCGTTTGTGTAATCAAACACTTACGAGGTCAGTTTACTGACTTAGCTATAGTTTGGATGCGCAGGTCTGAGCAGACTTTTATCTGCACAAACATGCCACCAATTCACGGGGTCTCAACTTTTTCAGAATAAATCAATAAATCTGTGAT
Source organism: Garcialebias charrua (assembly GCA_038048925.1). Classification (NCBI taxonomy): domain Eukaryota; kingdom Metazoa; phylum Chordata; class Actinopteri; order Cyprinodontiformes; family Rivulidae; genus Garcialebias; species Garcialebias charrua. The sequence goes on along the minus strand of JBBPBX010075158.1, from coordinate 7,790 downwards.
GTGATTAGCCAGAAATGTAATTTCACGAGAGACTTCAACTTATGTTGGTCTACCAGAAAATAGACCTTTTATTGAAACTATCACAAAAATTACATTAAACATTTGTATCGATATTAGCTCTGATTTAATAACTACGTTGACAAGAATTCAAATTAAAACAAACAGACAGTTAGGAACTTAAACTGTTGGCACATTACTTGACAGATTAAAAGCTTATGGAAAATAAGAAATAGGAGGAAGAAGATGAAAGCTAAGTTAACTGGAGTTGATTATTTTGAACCAACCAGGGTGGCAGCCTTTCCCATACAGGTCCAGCTGTACTTCCGACACGTGCAGCATACAAACAAGCCTCTTTACCTGGTGACGAGACGTCTAGAGGAGGTGAGGGCTGAGAAGTTTGTGGACACTAACGGGCTGTGTGGTCCCGCTCAGGTCCAGTCGACTTCGTGCGTGTATGGCTGGATCAGACGAACCGGGAGCACGCTTTCACCGGCAGGAACAGGCCCCAATCGCACTGGCTGAACTTTCAAAGTAAAACTTCAGAAAACAAATTCTTTCAGAAATGAGTGAGTGGGTTACAGTAAGCTTTACTGTAACTCCAGCTGAAACGTAGGTCTAGTTGACACACTGACCGGAACGTCTCCAGCTTTCCCAGAGGAGAGAAACCAGTTGCGAGATACCTGGACTATTGAGAATTAACTTTCTTGCCAGTTGCGAGTTAGTTCTCTCCAAAACACTAAAGAATCAACAGGAAGTGTCCCTTAAGAAGGGGGTGTGACTTAGTCACATACTTCCTACTGATTGGTTGTCGTACCCCTAGAGAGGGTGTGACTTTGCAAGTGAGTGAGTTTGAGTGACAGATGATAGGGTAGACAATACACAGAACACATACGTCAGAGTATGCAGGTGCATGTGAACAAGTCATGTAATTTGTTTTGAGAACAGATTCATTGTTTTTAGAAAGGACGGGAGACAGAAAGCAAATTATGTCTGGAACTTTTCCTTCGCTCCAAAAACACTTCAAAACAAATACGACGGATTGTTCAGTCAACTTTAAGACAGTTAGTCTGCACAGAGCAGACAGTTTAGAGCAAGATCATTCTGAGATGTTCTCTTAACTTTGGCATATTTAAAATATACCAGCTTAGTAAAATCATCATTAAATGACAAAAATATACTGTTGATCAATTCTGAATTAACACACATTAAAGAGAAAGTTCAATCTGATTAATTAGTGTCCATTAATTCATAATAATTGTAAAAAATAAAAGTGTCCACTCGTCTCCTTGAGGGCTTCAAGAAGGTGTAACACTTAGAGTTTCAGAGAGATGTGGAGAGGCCCACATCCCATACGGACATGAGGGTGCTATATCCCTACAGTCCGACAAATACGTAATTCAAAGGGATCCGTTTTGATCAACCTGATCTCACAAACGTTTATGAAACGAGCCTAATCTCTTTACCACCAAATGATATGGGCAGCACGGTGGCACAACTGATAGAGCTGCTGCCTCTCAGCGAGCAGGTCCCCGGTTCAAATCCAGGTCCGGGGGCCTTTCTGGGTGGAGTTTGCATGTTCTCTCCGTGCATGCGTGGGTTTCCTCCGGGTGCTCCGGTTTCCTCCCACAGTCCAAAAACATGCATGTTAGGCTGATTGGTAACTCTAAATTGACCCTGGGTGTGAGTGAGACAGGTCCCTCTTGTAAATGAGTCCCTGTGGCTCAACGAGTCTAGCCTGTATAAACAAAGGTTGAATGAATGAATGAATGAATGTAGCTTAATGTGAAATTAAATGCTGGCGCCACGGCAATAGCACCAACTGAAAGTCAAATAGGAGATTTGGTGTGACGGACTTATGGTGCATTCAGACCTAACAGCGTTTCAACGGCAGGAGCGTCCAGCTTACATGCAAAGTCAATGGGGGACGCGCTTCCAGCCGCGTCTTGGCGTCGGGCGTCACATCACGTGCGTGTTGAGCGTGCTGGAAAGCGTTTTTCCGTGCACGTGAACCCGCGTCAGCCTCCAAACCACGCATTCACCATGCTGAAGATTTCGCCGTTCAAACTTTCAAACGCCGTTCAACTCTCCCTGATTGGTTGATCATGGTGGGGAGAAGAGAGGGGGAGAGTCCCTATGTGACGCGGAAACGAGGGGGCGGGGGTATTGCGCAACTATGTGACGTATTGTTTGTGGGACACAGAAAAGACCCGCGAGGTCGTGTACTATGGAAGAGAAACTCATTGTAGCTGTGTGTTCGCGACAAGTCCTTCACGACCAGTCAAGTCTGCTCCACAGAGACAGGAATAAAAAGCTCCTCGCCTGGCGGAGTGCAGTGAGGACTCGTGCTGCGTTCCAGTTACCTCGTATTTTGGGAACTACGAAGTGGCAGTGACGTCATCTCCCCATCTACCACTTGAAAACACGTTCCGGTTACCCCGGTGGTAAAACAAGATGGACGCACGCATTGTTTTTGTTGCTGTTTCGGAATATAATAAATTACTAAACATATATGCACTCCAGACTACCAGTTATGCACTCCAGACAACCAGATATGCACTCCTGACACAGAACATGTCAAAGAAGAAAGATGAACGTCGAAGGTAATAGATTTAATATATATTTTTCTCGTTGGGAAAAAGAAAAACTGGCTTTACAGCTAAAAAAAAAACGTCTTCGCTCACTGCACAGCAAAACATGTAGGGGGTTTACGATATGTTGAAGAAACTGTACAGTGGTTGCTTTATTTTGCTAAATAAATAAGTTGCTAACACCGGTTGCTAACCCTGCTGACCACTTGACCAGGTCACCCTTGTAAAAGAGATCTCGAACGGGCAAAATAACTGGTAAAATAAAGGTGATTGATTTTATGATATATAACACCATCAGAAAGTTTTGGTTTGTAGCCTGACACTACAGTACTGTTGTTGTTTTTTTACAATCAACCTTTATTTAGTCAGGTAAATGTCATTGAGCCTCGTGGACTCATTTAAAAAAGTGACCTGCTACAAACTAAAGAATGATTAACAGCAATGGTAGAATTTCCTTAAACAATAGACAATAAACACAAGAGAGAAATATATATTTATATATATATTTTTTTTCTTTTAAAACAAAGTATCAAAGACTAGAAAAACATTATAAGGTAGATGTATAAATCAAAGACAGGAACATATCTGCATTGGTTTTTTGCCAGGATTCCAAGAGATTCAACTATTCTCCAGATTCCAACAGTTTCCTGAAAGTAGCTGTCTGAAATGTGTATTTTTCACATAAACAAGAAGTCAAATGATGAAAAAATGACAGAGAATTGCAGCTCATTATTAACTTTATGTCTGTCTGAAATAAACACTGTTTTCCCATTGCAGAGTTGTCTTGGACCCTACCATGCTGGCAGAAAACCCATCCATCCTGAAGAACAATGGTGCTCTAAGTGAAGCAGACAAGCAACGTAACGCTGAAATCAGCCGTGGAAGGGTGATTGTGGAGCAAGCCTTCGGATGTTTGAAGTGCAGGTGGAGACGGCTTCGTGACGTGCAGAATACCAGAACTGATGTGGTGGTGAAGATCATAGTGGCTGCCTGCATCCTCCACAACTTGGGACGTGGGCCATCACAAATTTGTCAGCAGCATGCAGAAGGGTCCCCCAGGGAGGATGATGAAAATGAATAACTCCTTAGAATTCCGGTGTGTAAAAGAAAAAATAATAGGTAGTATGTTGTTTTGCGTCTTCCTACATTAGCGCAGTTGTTCATGACAAAACTGTCTGTACAAATGTACTTAAAAGACTGCTATAATGAAGCTTAATAAACATTTTTCTTTAAATACAGCATTTTGTCTTTGAGTTGTGACAAAAGTTTAAACCGATGGGTTGCAAATATTATTACTGCCTTACTCAAGGCTCCAGAGTTCAAGTTTAAGGAGTTTACTTACTAAGGACGCGAGTAGCCCAGAACTGCACGTGTCATAACACATTTCCAAAAATAAATTAGTAATGTGAACATAGCAAAATTTTAGGGAAACGTACCTTTTGTGTATTGTAGGGTAATAAAATGTTACACGATTTGCTCTGTAGCTAGTAATGCAAAATAGTTTCAATACTATTAAACTAGTTTATACAAAATAGTTTCTATTTTAACCTTTGCAAGCAAATAGTTCATACTGAAAACAAATCTCAGTTGTCTGAAAGTTTCAGTTTTAATTACAAAATGTGCAACAGAACAGCATTTCAAAATTCATACAATCAAAGGCACTGAAAACCAACCATTTTTACTGGGCCGAACCTGAGCAAAATAAACAAGTCAAGTCAAAGTCAACTTTATTATCAAAACTGCAATATGTACAGGACATACACAGGATTGAAATTGCATTTCTCTCTCAGTCCCTCTGTGCAACAGTAACCATTTAAACACTAAACAATTAATAAACAAGCATAAAATGAAATAATAAAAGTTTAGTACTGTCCTGAGTTGGCTGCTGGTTGATGGAGAGTCTTCACAGTTCTCTGAAAAAATCATTTTAAAAGAAAAAAACACAGTATTGTTAAATTCATTATACAGTAATTGGTTCGGTTTGCATTAAAACTTATTTCTCCTAAATCTTACCAGCTGTGCTGTCCTGTGCAGGTTGGATAAGCTCAACTTTCATAGTGAGGTTTGCATCAATGTACAAACAGGACAAATCCCCTGCACTGCGATACAGGCTGCCAGAAAATGTTGTTCTCTGCTCATCAACAAACATGTTGTTGTACTGGTCGAGGTAGACTGAAAACAAACACAAACACAAACACACACTTACTACACAAATATACACGTCCTAACACATAAATATCATACAGGATTATAGAATGTTTCTAAACACGGATCTTTGGAAACCAAATATATATTTTTTTAACCACAGTTTAGTGCTAATTTATAGTCAGTTCAACAAACAATGTGTGTTTAGTTCTGGGTTGCCTAACAAAAATAAGCCACAGCGCCAAAGAAAACAAGGGTAAAAAATATATATTTTAAAATAAAATTCATAACTAATAGTTACTTTTTTAATGTGCTAAATAATAAAATGTGGCGAATGAAAGTCGCTGCCGCTGGCCTACAGAACTGTTGTGATCCAAACAACGACAAAAACAGCCGTACGCCGCATGACATGCAACTAAACACAGGTTTTTAATGTGATCTGTGTTCACAAGCATACGCTTAAGCTGTGTGTGTGATTAAAAAACACACAACAACATTTTACAACTGTTATTTTAGTAAAAGTTAAGGAGTTCACTTACTGAAGACGCGAGTAGCCGCCATTTTGAATACGTCACTGGGATAAACTGGGGGCCGAAAAAATTGCCCCACTTCACGAATGGGAGTTTCCCACTGGAGCGGGCGTTCCAGTTAAAATCCACCACTGGGACCTTGGAAATTCCCACAATACGAGGTTACTGGAACGCAGCATCGGTATACCGGTAAGCTCCTCCCACACACCCAGCAGCAGTTTCGCGTTCAGGTCTGGACACCAAGTGCGTCCACTTGCGTGCGTGACGAGCTTTTTGGAAGTTGAAACGCTGTTCGGTCTGGATGCACCATTAGGTCAAGTTCAGTCAAAATCATCAGTTGTTTTGTGACACATTTTAGTGTTTTCTGTTTTGTTTTTTTGCTTCTTTGGTTCGTTTTTGCGGCTCTTCTGTGCCATCAGCCACTTCTCACTCAGTCAGGACTTCTTCCAGCCATCTACACCCAACGTTTCACCTGCCACAGCTGCAGCCACTCCCCTCATCAGCACCGGTCCGTTCAGCTCTTTACCTTCGCCGCACTCAGCTGAGCATTGTGCATTATTTATGCCACGCCCGATCTCCCCCGTGCTTCCTTGTCCCTCCTTGAGTTGTTGCCAGGGGTGTGTGAGTTTTTTTCTGCCTCGTCAGAATTTTGTTTTGCTTTATAATAAAAATAGGTTTTGTTGTTGTAAAGCTCCAAACTGGGTCCAAAACTCAAAACTTTGACAAATCCAAGCACCCAGTTATCACCAGCCCAGACAAAAGAACCTTTGTCTGTCTAATAATAATAATAATAATAATGAATTCAATTTATAACGCACTTTTCATTAATGAAAATCTCAAAGTGCTACACGGTGCAACAGAAATTAAATGTCAATAAAACAAGTAATAAAACAAGTAAAATCAATAACAGTATCAACTAAGATCAAAAGTAGAATCATGAGGAGGTAGAGTATGCTCGGTTGAAAAGAAAGGTCTTCAAGCCGCTCTTAAAGTCAACCACAGACTGTGGGACCCTCAGACAGTCAGGAAGAGAGTTCCACAGGCGGGGGGCAGCCACACTGAAAGCCCGGTCTCCCATGGTCCTTAATTTGGTTCTCGGAATGTGAAGGAGATTACTGTTCTGTGACCGCAGCGACCGGGTGGATGAGTGTGGAATAAGAATGTCCTTCAGATAATCTGGTGAAGCTCCATGTAAGCATTGATGTGTAATGAGAGCAGTTTTGTACTGAATTCTGTAGGCGACAGGAAGCCAATGAAGGTTATGAAGAATGGGCGTAATATGTTCAAATTTACGAACTTGCAACAAGATCCTTGCAGCACTGTTTTGAATATATTGAAGTTTCTGAAGGTTTTTGCCAGGGATTCCAATAAACAGGGAGTTGCAGTAGTCGAGCCTGGAGGAGACAAAAGCATGGACGAGCTTCTCAGCATCGGAAAAAGTTAGGGATGGGCGAAGTCTGGAGATGTTTCGAAGATGTCTCTGTCTGTGTGTACATGTTTGTCTGTTAGCCAAATATCTTGTGCTTGACGTTCAGAAAATAATAGTTGGACACACATATACAACTAGTTTTCCAGATGTTGCTCTAAAATTTGGTTTCATTAAAAAAAAAAACTTAAATTCAAACAAAGAATACAAAAGTGTCTATAGCGCGTTTGAGTGATAATAAATCAAACACATACAAGTTTCACATTTCTTCTTCCAAAGTAAGAGGCTCAATGTGATGTATCTGTATAAACAAAGGTTGCATTGAATTGTAAGCTGTGAACTAGAGGATTCATTTGACCTTACTGCAATGCTGGGTCTGAATTAACATCAGCTCAGATCTGACATGTAAGATCCTGCACTGTTAGATTCCAGCTCCCCCTAATACAAACCTCTAAACTTCCTTAGTCTCAACGAGAACAAGACTGAAATCTTGATTTTTAGACCGAGTTGCTGTCCTTCTTCCAGCATAGACCTTGGCTCACTGTCATGTTATCTCAGGGACTCTGTCACCAATCTGGGGGTGAAGTTTGAGTCTGATTTTAAATTTGATAAACAGATCAGCAGTGTTGTTCAGAAAAGTTTTTATCAGCTTCGCCAAATAGCAAAAGTAAAACCAATCCTAGCAAGACCTGACTTGGAGAAATTAATCCACGCTTTTATTACAGCTCGTCTTGATTACTGTAATGCACTGTATGTAGGCATCAGCCAGACCTCTCTCGCCCGTCTGCAGCTCGTGCAGAACTCTGCTGCTCGCCTCTTAACCCAGACCCGTAGGCGCGAGCACATCACTCCCATCCTGGCGTCCCTTCACTGGCTCCCTGTGCACTACAGAATTCATTTTAGCACTAGAAGTCCCAGGATTTTCGACCTCCCCCCAGAAGTCCTGAAAGAGGGTCAAAAGACCCTTAGTCCAAACCAACCATTAGTGGGTCCACATTAGTGGGCCATTAACTGCCTTTTGTTATAAATATGCGTGCACACAACTCAGACACCCCCACCACACCAGACTGCACAAACTGCATTCCAATGTTTCCACCAGGT
>JBBPBX010075157.1:0-17412 GCA_038048925.1 Garcialebias charrua | reverse complement strand
CTGAAATCACAAGAGGCACGGCTGATGATTATGTTATTATAGGCTGTGGTGGACAACGTGTTTTCCCCAAAGACATATATGACCTTGATGTCATGGTTTATGGATGTAGGATGGTGATTCCAACAATGGTTGTTCCAGGCCAGACAGAACAAATGATCCTTGGCAGCAATGCCATCAAGCACATTCTAACCCAACTAAAGAACACTGACAGCTACTGGAAGCTAGTTTCCTCGCCCAACAATGGCCAGACAGCTGACCACTGCCAATTTTTGTCACTGCTATCCAATACAGAGCGATGGAGGGGTGGTTACATTCCAGATAAAGTGGGCACAGTTAAAGTCAAGAGATGTGTGACCCTGAAACCACAGAGTGAACACCTTGTTTGGGGCAAGTTACCTGAATCAGCAGTGATGTCGGCAGGCAGTACAGTGATTGTTGAACCAACGCGATCTAAAGCTGGACTGAAACATATCCTTGTTGGACGAGTTGTTACTCCTCTTTGGGGAGATCGATGGGTGCCTGTTAGGGTCATCAATCCTACTAATCGAGTTGTGGTGCTGAGAAGGAATGCCAAGTTAGCAGATGTGTCTCCTTGTATTGCAGTGGAGGACCTGCCAAAAGCTGACAACGTTGAGTGTAACGTGCAGTGTATGCAGAGCGAAAATGTGCAGCCAAGGTCAGAGGAGGACATGATGCACGCACTGGAGTCTCTGGGTCTGCAAGACATTGACCTGAAGTCATGTGAAGTGTCACTGCAATGGAAAGACAAGCTCCTTGACATCATCGTGCAGAATGAGTCAATCTTCTCAAGGCACAAGATGGATTGTGGAGAAGCTAAGGGGTTTGTTCATCGTATCCATCTTGTCGATGACAGGCCGTTCCGTTTACCCTACAGACGCATACCACCGAGCCAGTACGAGAAACTGAGAACGACTCTGAATGAGATGGAAGAGAAAAATATCATCCAGAAGTCAAACAGCGAGTATGCATCTGCACTGGTCTTGGTGTGGAAACCGAATGGGGACCTCAGAGTGTGCACTGACTTCAGATGGCTGAACGCGAGAACTGTGAAGGATGCTTATCCACTGCCGCATCAAGCTGACGCTCTGGCCGCTCTTGGTGGTAACGCGTTCTTCTCCACAATGGACCTGACATCAGGATTTTATAATGTTCCCCTGCACCCTGATGACAAGAAATATACAGCATTCTCCTCGCCATTTGGGCTTCATGAATACAACCGTCTCCCTCAAGGCCTGTGCAACAGCCCAGCTACGTTCATGAGGATGATGATGTCCATATTCGGTGATGAGAATTTCACAAGCTTATTGTGCTACCTCGACGATCTGATGGTTTTTGCACCTACAGAGGAAACTGCACTCCGTCGCCTACAGATGGTTTTCTCCCGCCTCAAAGAACATAACCTTAAGCTCGCACCCAAGAAGTGCTTCTTCCTTAGGCGGACTGTGAAGTTTCTTGGGCATGTTATTAGTGATGATGGTGTTCGAACGGATCCTGAGAAAGTGAAAGCCATAAACAATGTCCAAGTCACTGATCTTATGGAGTCCGACGGGAAAACACCTTGCCCCAGTAAAATCAGGTCATATCTTGGCATGGTGATATACTACCAAAGTTTCATTGAGGCATGTTCTGCAAAGGCAAAACCACTGTTTAAACTCATGGCTGGACTGGATACCCAAACCAAGCACAAGAGGGGTCGCAAACCTGTCAAAAAGAGAGGTCAGGTGAGGCTGACACCTGCTGACTGGACGGATGCCTGCCAGACTGCTTTTGAGACACTGAAACATGACCTCATTACAAGTGTTACTTTAGCCCACCCAGATTTCGAAGCCCCATTCATTCTGGCTGTCGACGCATCCTACGATGGGATTGGAGCTGTCCTGTCACAACTGCCTCCTGGTGGAAAAGTAGCAAGACCAGTTGCCTTTGCAAGTAAAACCCTCTCACGTTCTCAGCTGAACTACCCCGCTCACCGGCTTGAATTTCTTGCCTTGAAATGGGCAGTATGTGACAAATTCAGCCATTGGTTAAAGGGCAGACACTTCACCATATGGACTGACAATAATCCATTGACGTATATTCTGACCAAACCCAGGCTTGATGCTTGTGAACAGCGATGGGTGGCGAAGCTTGCTGCATACGACTTTGATTTGAAATACATCCCCGGCCCAAAGAATATCGTTGCTGATGCCTTAAGCCGTGAGCCGTTTGTCCAATCATGCATGGGTCATCGCCTTGTGAACGAGCCATATACCTCGCTGTTGGACCAAGTCAAAGGTGTGAATGACAGAATTGTGCAAGATGTCTTCAGAGTGTCCAACAACTGTCAGGCTGTTGTAGAAGATGGTGATGAGTTGTCGACTGAGCAAGCCCAAGACACAGTACCACCAGACTCGAGAGGCTCAATCTCAGCGGAGGAAGTTGCTGCCGTCCTCAATGCTCAGTCCAACGGGGGTGTGAGTCATGTGTTGGGAACCGGTGTTGACCCCAATCTTCTACTGGATGAAAACCAGTCCTTGGCACTCCCACAGAGCCAGCTTGTCAATTGGCAGGAGGCCGACGACACAATAAGCCGAGCCATGTACTTTGTACGGAGACATAAGAGACCTACAAAACGAGAAAGAGCTGTTGAATCACCAAGTGTGATTAAGCTGCTGAAGCATTGGACTAGACTCACCATACAGAATGGCATGCTATACAAGGCAAAGAAAGATCCCCACATGAACAGAAAGATCCTCCAGTTCATAGTGCCTGACTCATTGAAGCAAAAAGTTCTCCATGGTCTTCATGACGCAGCGGGTCACCAAGGCCAGCACCGTACCTTGTCTCTGGTGAGGCAAAGGTTCTTCTGGAGCGGCATGGAACGTGATGTTATGAACTATGTTCGATCCTGTCAGCGTTGCATAGTAGGAAAAACACCTGAGCCGCAAAGTCGTGCACCACTCAAGAACATAGTCACTTCCGAACCTATGGAGTTAGTTTGCATAGACTTTTGGACTGCTGAACAAGGCAACAAGTCTGTGGATGTGCTAGTTGTGACCGATCATTTCTCCAAGATGGCACATGCCTTCCCCTGCAAGAATCAGACTGCCAAGGAAGTTGCTCGTCGTCTCTGGAATGGCTTCTTTCTCATTTATGGGTTTCCTCGCCGTATTCATTCGGATCAAGGGGCCAACTTTGAAAGCAAGCTAATCAAAGAACTTCTAGATATGGCTGGAGTACAGAAATCCCATACAACTCCTTATCACCCGATGGGAAATGGTGTCGCAGAGCGATTCAACAGGACTCTAGGAGAAATGATCAGGTCTCTTCCCCCTCAGCCAAAAGCAAAGTGGCCACAAATGTTGCAGCTACTCACTTTCTGCTATAACTGCACGGAGCATGAGACAACAGGGTTTGCACCATTCTACCTTGTGTTTGGAAGGATCCCTCGTCTACCCGTTGACGTCATGTTTCAGCATGCCCTCACTGATGATGCTGTTGTCAATTACTCAGACTTTGTTTCTCACATGAAGAGAGGTCTACATGAGGCTGCTCAGATTGCACAGAAGAGCAGTGCAAAAGCCCAGGCTCGTCATGCCAGGTTGTACAACCGCAAGGTCAAGGGTTCACCTCTCGTTGTTGGGGACAGAGTACTAATCGCCAACAGAGGTGTGCCGGGTAAACGAAAGACTGCGGACAGATGGGAGTCTACCCCTTATGAGGTTGTGTCAGTCAAGCCAGATATCAATGTCTACAGAGTCAAGGATGTTCTAACAGGTAGAGAGAGAGTTGTCCACAGGAACCTGCTACTCTCTGTTAGCTTCTTGCCCTGCGAGGATGATGAGGACTGTAAATCTGTGCACTCTGTCAGTGATGCCGCTACACATGGTAGTGGTCTACGCCCTAATGTACCTGACATAATGGAAGACAGTGATGTTCGCACAGTCAACTGGCTAATGCAGACTGGCGATGATGGAATCCTTTCAGAAGATGGCGACTCATTTGACCGGAGATCCAGTGCCACCCAGTCTGACCATCTCACGATTGCCACATCCAATCCAACCAGTCATCTAATCCCTGTCCATGATATTGCCCACTCAACAGTTGACGAAGTGGAAGACTCTCGACATTACCCAGACATGTCCTCTCCTGACAATGTCCTCACAGACTTATCCCATCCTATTGACAATCCTCTAGACATTGATGCCCCTGTAACAACTGCTCTGGAAGGTGACTGTTCAGACACTTCCATTCCAGGTTCCAGACTTCAGGTTGCTTCCACACGACCTAAACGTCATGTTCTTAGGGACCGTGGGTCAATCAAGCCCCCCAAACGTCTTGTTTGTGAGATGAATGATCATGCAGTCAATGAGGCTTCTTTATCCGCTGTGTCAGTTAGTTCCCTGATTCAGTTCTTTTCAAGTGCACTTTCAGTTTAAGTAACAGGGTTATGTGTATGCTATTCAAGAGAATGCTTGAGTAGTATTTTTGAGGTTACAGGAACAGTGTTTACAATTCAAGGGTGTAACAGGCACCTTTGAGTCTGTGTTTAGTTAGGAGTTTGATCACCTCCTTTCTTTATATACTCCTTTATGGGAGAGTTTTTGAACTGACAGATATACCCAGTTTTGTTCCTGGTATTACAGTTTTTGTTTGCTTTTACCTTTATACACCCATTTTTTTGCTTTGTTTTGTTTGGTCTGAGGAATTACTCTTCATATTTAGCAGAATTTCAGGGGGGTGTATGTAACAGGTATAAACACTTTGATTATTTTGTAGTGAAATTCTTGCTAAAATATGTATTATAGTTGTCCTGCAGTGTGTGGTTTATAAGCGCCCTCTACTGGTTGGCTATAAATATGACGTAAAACCGGAAGTTCCCCACAGTTGGTCAGCTCTCTGCTGTGGTAAGTCATACAGTTCGGTTATTTTACAAAAGTATCATTAAGTATGCTACAAAGCTAATGTGAAATTTATCATACTACAGTATACAGTTTATTGTAATATACAGTTATGTATCAACATTGTGTTGCTACATAACCGTTGATAGAAAACTGTTGATGATACAAGTTTGGTTTTGTATGAGTTGCTCACAAGAGAATAAATTCATAAATGCTACTTTCTCTAGATGGCCACACCAGTAGAGGAGCTAACTACAGTTTCTTTGTGCTGTGAACCACTCATTTTGCAGGTAATTTGTTATATAAAATGTTCAGAGTTAAGTCCGTTATGTTAACGGTTATATCTTGTACAGTAACGGCTGGTTGTTGCCATGACGACACAACGTTAACTGCTATTTTTTTGTGAACCACCAGAGGGTGCTGTAAGACAATTTAATATTTCATTTTGACGGCTGCCTGTCTTTAATTTTCTAATTTCTTATTTCATTTATGACACAACGTGAACTGTTATTTTTTTGTGAACCATCAGAGGGCGCTGTAGAATAATTTAATATTTCATTTTGACCGCTGTCTGTATTTATTTTTCTATTTTCTTATTTCATTTATAAAAACTAATAAAAAAAGAGAAAAAGGATGTTAAGATAAAATAGGGTTAAAACCAGGATGTTAAGCTAAAATAGGGTTAAAACCAGATTACATTAAATCCATGTTAATTTTAAAACCACTATACGATCATATGTTAAAAAGAGTACAGTATTGTCTGAAATTGTTGTAAGAAAAGTTTTACACACAGTTGGTCAGCTCTCTGCTGTGATGGCCACACCAGTAGAGGAGCTAACTACAGTTTCTTTGTGCTGTGAACCACTCATTTTGCAGTAAAGAACTACTTCATCCAACCCACTGGCCTCTGAGAGTGTGATTATGACAGGACGGGTCCACAACTGTTACATATATATATATATATATATATATACATACAATATATGTACTGTATTAATATACAGTTAATAAGAATTTTCGCATCTTGTCCTCAATCAGCAGCACCAAAAGTTGGCAGTTTTTTCTAAGACTGTTATTACACAACAAGCATATTTCATCAATCCACTGTTTTTCATGTCTGAGTCTGCAGGGCCATCTACCAGTAAGTACTTTCAAATTCTGGTTCTAAAGTTGTACTTCCTGTTGATACATTTGAGTCATCTATTCTTGTTTTGTCAGGCTCAGCTTCTATTTCTAAATGTTTATTTTATTTTGAACATCGGAAATAAAGCACTGACCCCCCATAAAATTAAAGCAACTGACTAGATCAGCGGTGTCAAACCCACTTACAAAAGGGGGCCAAAATTAAAACATTTTTCAAACTAAGGGCCAATTTCAGAATCTACATTAACTCAAGTCAGATACCCAACATCTTTTCTTGGTTGCAGGTTCCTCAGCAAGAGTTTGAATGGTCTCATTTGATGTTGTCTGTTGCACTTTTGACATCATAATCAAAGATTACTGAAAAAAATAAAGTGATAAAAGTATTATACATTTAAAATAACATCTTGGGGGCCAGAGAAGACGTCAATGAGGGCCACATTTGGCCCCCGGGCCTCGAGTTGGACACATATGGACTAGATGAATGGACCCAACCACACAGCAAAAGCTCAGAAAAACAACAATGAAATGTTTTGACACAGCCTTCCTAGAGTCCAGGCTCAATGAGAAATTGCAAAATGAACAGGAACAAGCTTCAGACACTTCCAACATGAAGACATTCTTTCAGCTGTAAGCCTACGAACAAAGATATTTATATTCTGTCACACTATGGAAACTGAAAATACATGACTAAAATGAATATTAGCATTATTAAAACTAAAGTTACAGATTCACTCTAACTCATTTTACACTGATCTGTTTTTCTGTCACATAATTATATGAAAATGTTTTGTTTTTCTTCTGAGTGCAGTCTGTTTAGCATGCATTTGCAAGAGAATGTCTCACCAACTCCCCCTGCTGTTGAGGACTGGACGTGGCTGACTGACTCTGCTGAGGGGAGAACTGCGACTGCAAGGAGTTAAAAATGTACGGACCGGTGGGGATCTGTAGATAAACAGCACGGAAATACCAACAAACATAAAGTTGGGGAGGAAAACAAAAGGAGGTGAAGATGAAGGGTAGAGGGAAAGACATGATGCACATACAATGGGAAGAGAAGACAAGAAACAATTTATAAGGAGCTGAACATGAACTTTTTTCACCAACAGACAATCAGAACTACAAAAAAGGAACATTCTTAGTACAAGCTCCTCCTCTCAGATTTCTTTGTTTACTTCTGTGACTATTCCACTTGCAAAAGCTCATGAGACTCAGCTATTCCACACAAAGAGGCTGGTAATAATATCAAAATAACTTAATTTGATTAACATTTCAGTCAGGCATCATATACAAAAGATACCTGCACACTTTTACAAGTAGTGCTCAATGCGTTGCCTAAGCAATGAGGCGAAGGAGAAAATGTATTAGGAAATGTAAGTTGACCTAATTCAAACATCATACGATTAACACTGGTAAACACTGGAACAGAGTAACTCTACCATACAAATACTGTGTGAATGTTTTTTACATACAGCGTTACACACTGACTGTAACAGAGGCATACCTGTAGAAGGTTCAGGGGTCTCAACCCAGCACTGCTGTTCAAACCAAACGGGCTCCCTGGAACACAAAAAAAGTTGCATAGACCACACAACACAATGAAAAACCTAACACACAAAAACAAACATATAACTTATTTAAATAAATAATTTTTTTAATTTTTTTTTACTTGAGCTGTAGATATGTTGTTGCTTCTCATAGGATCAAATACAAGAGTTTTTTTTAACAGTTTCTGAAAGGTCACCACATATGACATATGTGACACGTAAAAATAGACCAGACATACAGAAAAAAATGTATGACACATATGCAGGTATTTTGGTGTAGACTTTTAGAACATGGTAATTCTAATACCGGTAGTTGAGAAAGATGCCAAATATCAGTTCTTGCTATTTAAAGATGTTTCACCTCTCCTCCGAAATACTTTTATCTTTCTTTTTTACCACTTTATAATTTTGCTATTTTTGGGTGTCAAAGTTTCTTTATTTGTCATATGCACCACATGTGATACATGAGGTGGAACAAAATTGTGTACACAGGGTCCCAGTTACATCCAACAAAAGTATAAATTGAAAAGGAAAACAGTAATAAGATCTAAGATATGAACTGTAATCGGGACCTTGAGTACACAATTGTGTTCCACCTCATGTGATGAGAATGATAATAAAAGCCTTGAACCTTTTTCGGTTCCGATTATGAATTAGGGAGTTTAGGCTTATTATTAATTAGGATAATTACTTCAAAAAGGGTCTGAGTTTATATTTGTTGTTGAGACGAGTAACACTGAAAGGGGAGCCCGTTCAGTCAACTGTCCAAGCTTATAAAAACTTAAGAGCTGATGATGTCTTTTGGATGAGAGGTGAAATGTCAAGAAACCAGAAAGGAAGTCCACTTGTCTTATATTTAACTCTTAGGACAAACACAATTGTAGCCGGGTCGGGTGTGGTTAAAATTGAGTACTGAAGTTTAAAAGGTTTAAATATACTGTTTTAAATAAATAAAATTGGTTAAAATGGTTGTACCTTAAAAGTTACCTTTAAAAGCACGCAGGCCCGTTTGCAGAGGAGGTTTGGGACAAGTTTACACACTGACACCAGTTAAATTGCACAGTAGTTTAATATATAAAATCCTAAATTTAAAATATTTACAGTTTAAAAAGGCTAAAATCCTATCAACATTAAAAGTGCAAAAATCCTAAAAATATTTACAATTTAAAACAAGGGCAGCAATAGCTCCAGTCAAAACTAAAAGTGCAATTCATTTCAATACATTCAAAACAGGAAAATCACACGCAAACACATACACACACACACACACACGCACACCATACCATACCATACCATTTTATTTATAAAGCACTTTAAACAGGAACAAGTCCACCAAAGTGCTGGACAAACAAACACGCAACAGGCAACACATACAATGAAGTACAACACGAAAAACATAAAAACATTGCAGATCATAAATCAAACGATCCAGTACACATCAGCTGGCATTGAAAGCGATGGAGTAGTAGTGAGTTTTTAACCGGGATTTGAAAACCGAGAGGGAGGGGGCCTGTTTGATGAGCAGCGGTAACTCGTTCCAGAGTCTTGGGCCTGCTACAGAGAACGCTCTGTCACCCCCACACGCACACTTCCACCAAACCAGGAGTTTTTCATTCATTCAACCTTTATTTATACAGGCTAGCCTCGTTGAGTCACGGGGACTCATTTACAAGAGGGACCTGTCTCACTCACACCAAACAACCATCCACTCTCACACTCACACCTAGGGTCAATTTAGAGTCACCAATCAGCCTAACAAGCATGTTTTTTGGTCTGTGGGAGGAAACCGGAGTACCCGGAGGAAACCCACGCATGCACGGGGAGAACATGCAAACTCCACCCAGAAAGGCCCCGGACCGGGATTTGAACCGGCAACCTTCTCGCTGAGAGGCAGCAGCTCTACCAGTTGTGCCACCGTGCTGCCCAGGAGTACCGGTACTGTCACTCCTGGAGGGATTCGGTAACAGTTCAGAGGACAGTTCAGAGTCCACCCTGGTATGGTCTGTCGTCCGGAAGAGACGCCACTCGGCAGCCGACGCCTGTTTAGTTGAGCTGGACGTTAGGCCCAACTCAGCCCGCAGGACACGTGAGCGCGGCCCGCCCCACGCCGTCCAGGCAGCGGACACTATCCAGGACCAGTCAGCAGAGGATGGGCGACCCAGGTGGAGGCAGAACACCAGTCGGGACAGCCGTAGACGAACACCCAGGACAAATAGCCGACAGGACGCCAAAGGACAAACAGCAACGAACACCGAGCTCCACCTCTAGCAGAGAGGGAAGCAGGAAGCTTGGCAGTGGTCACGAGACCAATACAGTACGCTAGCGCGTGACACAGCCAGCATGGATGACGTGTGTCTGGCCTGAGAGCTGGGCCCGTTTTAAACAGGAAGCCAGCCCCAGACCCACCAATCGCATTGCAGCAACTGTGGTGCGTTTACTGTCCGCAGGACATTATCACACAATGAAAAAAAAAAATCATTTTCTTCCCGATTCTTGTTGGTCTTCATCACATTTGTTGTCTGATCTGGAGTACAGTACTGTAAAGTCAAAAGTCAAAGTCAACTTTATTGTCAGAACTGCAATATGTACAGGACATACACAGGACCGAAATTGCGTTTCTCTCAGTATATGGAAGTGCAGCGTTTCACCCACCATCATACAAGCAGGGTGCCCTGCCCTGTCAACAGAACTGTGTGCTCTACCCCCGCCGTCAACATCTGCCGTCCCTGACTTAGCGCTAAGCTAGCGGCATGCAATACAGACGTGCTACCTAAAACACTACATAGGAAGCGCTGTTTTCCTCACACAGTCTATCCCCCCCTCCCCCACTCTAAAACTATCGGTTCAAACAGCGAGCAACACAGACGTGACTCCGTATCCGCCACCCCGTCAACAAAAAATATGGAGGAGACAAACGCCCTTCCAAGGCATGTAAACTAAAGGAAACACTAGTGAATGTGGTTTCTATTAGAAAAGGTCGGGGTAATGTCTTCATTTAAGAGTAGAGCAGCATAAAGCCAAGAGAAAAGCTAAATCTGACCCTAAAACATGTCACACTTTGAAACATTTATAACACATTGAGTTGTAAAAACCATCAGATGGAGAGGCAATGTGACATTCTACAATCAAGCGTTTACTCAAACAATGATGGCATTACAATTAGAGTAGCTTTAGTCAGTGAACAGCTTTGTCTTAGTGGTTTTCACCTGAGGATCAGTCAGCCTGCCCTGCTTTTCACTTGTTCTGTAAGACCCTCCAAAGTTAGTATTTCTGCCCTTCAGTTGTCTACAATAGGTAAGAGAGACTTCTTCTACACAAGCCCACTTTAAATAAACCAAACAATAACTTCACCGTCTCTTATCCTCTCACTCAACATGGATTCTTTTAAAATAACATCTTTAAGCTAGAGAGGCTGTGAAGCGTGCACTGGTTTACCCAAACCATTAAGTATAAAAGCATTGACGTTCTGCTTTTACAAGAGACACATAATGATGCATCAAATGAGACAGAGTGTTGCAGGGAAGTTTGTGTTGAATCCAGGCAACAATAACTATTCAGTGATTTTATTTTGTGATGGAAGCATCATATTCTATAGTTTCAAACCCTAACATGTGGTTTTGTCTTTAACCAGTTCAGGGTTGTTTGTAGTTTGTGACAACTGGCATATTAAAGTTGTAAGTTGTGAAAACTTACTATTCAGTCATTTTCTGTTCATCATCTGAACCAAAGCAAAACAAACAAACAAACAAACAAACATATATATTTAAAAAAAAAAAAAATATATATATATATATATATTATACACACACACACGCCGGTGGTATATATATATATATGGGCCCCCAAGTTGACTCAAGCCCAGGGGCCCCCATCCTCCTAAATCCGGCCCTGGGCGTGGACTAAAGTTTTTCAGTACGCGCGTGGCACAGAGGGATTTACCCACTAGCGAAGGCCTAAAGGGCAAAGCTTATACGAAATAGAACAAAGATTCACATGCAAGAGGCAGCATGGAAACGTTATCAGATGCCATCCACTCTGAATTGTCAGGCAGGAATGCCTTTTCACCACATGTTCATGAAGACAATTAAACAAGCTGCAACTAAACTCCAGGGTCTTCATTTGTGGTTTAGCTCGGTGTCACCAACATCCTCATTGAAAACACTCCAGAGCCTTCAATATTACGATACACATGATAAACCACACACTCCACACCAGTTGGTGGCGGTAATGTACCAAATTATTATTTCCCAACCACCAAAAAGAACCGACAAGATGGCGTCGCTGCTGAGCAAATAATACCTGCACAGCTAAAACAACACAAGAAGAAGAGTGACCGGAAGTACCTTTTTTTGTTTTTTTTTTCCCACCGTAGTTCAAATTCACGTGGAAAATCAAAACAATTTGGCAGCTGGCTTCAAGTAAGTACTTCTTTTACGCTAACGAAGATTGGAAATTTCGTCTGTACCCGTTCTGAAACTATTATTTAAAGGAAACTTTGTCTAACAGAGATGAGGAGACATCAGGCTGAACAACGAGAGGAAGTGGCTGCTGAAGAAATGTCCGAGTTTCTGGAAACAACAGATGCAGATTATGAAGAGGAACGATGTCGTTTAAAGGACAAACTGCAACACAACAAACCCCAAGTGGTCCCTGCAGGTGTTCAGCAGAAGGTGCTGATTAAAGAAGAAGCTCCTGAAGTACGTGCACCCACTACCGGTACTTAATTTAATTAGTAATAAACATCAGCAGTAAAGTTACTTTTGTTTGCTTGGTGTGGACCAACAGGATCCAGAGACCCTCAACATAAAAGAGGAAGAGGAGGAACTGTGGACCAGTCAAGAGGGAGAGCAGTTTTGTGTGAAAAAGGAGACTGATGACACCGGGTTTGCATTCACTGCTGTTCCTTGGAAGAATGAGGAAGAAGAGGAGAAGCCTCTGTTTTTACAGCTTCATCAGCACCAAGTAAAAGAGGAAGATCTTCCAAACAGCAGCTCAGCTGACCAGATGAAAACAGCAACTGGTGGAGAGGAATGTGGAGAAGGAGAAACTACCAGGAACCCAGATCTAAATACTTATGGAGATGATTGCAGCTCTTCAGAGACTGAAGTCAGTGATGAAGGTGATGAGGTGAAGGACTCTGACTCTCAGCTAAAAGACTTATCAGACTCTGGGTCAGAACCTGAAGACGGTGACAAAGACTGGAAGGAGAGCAGAGCTCCTGAGTCAGATGTACACACTGTCAACAAATCTTGCAGCTTCACTGAGCATGGGAAACAATTTCACAAGACGAGTCAGTCAGTGACGTCTTCAAGTTGTTTGGTTATCGAGGAACGTTTAAAAGTGAAGAAAACTGGAGGCTCACTCAAGAAAAAACAGTCAAGACAGAACTCATTTAGTTGTGAAGACTGTGGAAAAATATTTAACCAAAATGGTAGTCTAAAGAAACACATGATAGTTCACACAGGACATAAAGCATTTGCTTGTGATGTTTGTGGACAAAGGTTTGGACAGAAGGCAAATTTAAACACACACATGATAGTTCACACAGGACAGAAAACATTTGCTTGTGATGTTTGTGGACAAAGGTTTGGACAGAAGGGAAATTTAAACAGACACATGATAATTCACACAGGACAGAAAACATTTGCTTGTGATCTTTGTGGACAAAGGTTTGGACTGAAGTCAGGTTTAAACACACACATGATAATTCACACAGGACAGAAAACATTTGCTTGTGATCTTTGTGGACGCAGGTTTGGACTGAAGTCATCTTTAAACAGACACATGATAGTTCACACAGGACAGAAAGCATTTGCTTGTGATCTTTGTGGACAGAGGTTTGGACTGAAGTCATCTTTAAACACACACATGATAATTCACACAGGACAGAAAGCATTTGCTTGTGATCTTTGTGGACAAAGGTTTGGACAGAAATCAAATTTAAACAAACACATGATAGTTCACACAGGACAGAAAGCATTTGCTTGTGATCTTTGTGGACAAAGGTTTGGACGGAAGTCAACTTTAAACAAACACATGATCAGGGCCGGCCCAAGGCATAAGTAAACTAACGAGCGGCTGCTTGGGGCCCCGTGGCCACTAGGGGGCCCCCTAAGTGGAAGCACAGGTTTTTAGGAAGTTAGTGAAGTGTTGAGGAAGAAGTAACATAAGCAGGTCAAATGTGTGTAAAGCCTAGGATATAGTTGACGCGTCGCATAGGGCGCGCGGCCAAAGTGACGCAATCGCGAAGTCCCCGCGCTTTGGCCAGCGCGTTGGTTTCGCGCGTGGTCGTGCACCTCCTAGATTTTGAAGCTCCGCAAGCCTAGCGCGCGCGCCGAATTGATTGACAGGTCGGGTGTGGACCTCACCGACAGCCTTCACGCCAGATTCTGCAGCTGTCTGCGCCGCTGTGGTCGTGGAAACGGCGTCGCGACGCATGGAGGAATGTTTTGTGACACACAATGTTAAAATTCTCCTTCATTCCTGATCTGGAGTCGGACTTTTCTTTTGTTTTTTCGCCAAAAGTCACGTGATCGCTTTCTCCTCCGCTGACTCCATGCATTGAAAGCCGCAAATAAAGACAACAGTTCAGCACGCGAGCGGAAAGCTATTTGTTTTTGTTGTGTGATTTCAAACAGTTCTTCTTCTACGGTAGATTTCTTCTTCTACACCCTTTCTTGCAACATATGCACAGGTTTTAGAGGGTACTGCCACCTGCTGGTCCGTAAAAGAACAGCACTTTGCCAAGCGCTGCCGTGCCACACTATAAACGCATGCACAGTGCGCGCGCAGCACGTGCGCTCCAGCTTGCGGACCAAAGCGCGACTATATCCGAGCCTTAAAGGTTGTTCAATATTTTTTAAGTTCAGATTTAGCAAATTGTTACATACATATGCATAGTTTTAATAAACAATTATTCAACTAAAAAAACAACTTTAAAACCATTTTACGTGGTTTCAAGTAATTGTTCCTTTATCGGTACATAAAAAAGAAAACAACAACAACAACAAAAACAGGAACATGTCTGCAAAAACCAATGCAGACATGTTCCTGTTTTTGATTTTCTACATCTACCTTATAATCTGTCTGTTTTGCTACTTTGATATCTTTGTTTTAACTTGTTAAAAAAAATCTGTATTTCTCTCTTATGTTTATCTATTTTTGATTGTTCAAGGAAAATCTACTGTTGCTGTTGTCTTCATTCTTTAGTTTGTAGACAGGTCTCTCTTGTAAACGAGTCCTCGAGGCTCAATGAGATTAACCTGACTAAATCACATCTGTTTTTAACATAAATCTATTTTCTTAAAAAAAAAAAGTTTGACAGAGGAATCGTTCATGTACATCAGTTATTCAACAAAGACGGCAACACTTACACTCTTATAGTGAATTTTTAACTACATATATCTTTCCAGTACTACCGAGAGAATTTGCAATTGTGTTTGATGCCATTCCATCTGGTGTGAAAATATTGATGTCAAATCCTGTACAAAACAGTACGGACTATTTAACAGAAGAATTATTCATTGGAAACTCTGACCCTTTTTTAAGCGAAAAAACAAATAAATGTATTAGATAATTAATAATTAGAGAATATATCAGTAAACCTGCTTCTATATTCTTCTGGGATAATTCATTTAATGATATCTGTTGGAAAAATGTTCTGTTACCTAGAAAATACTTTAAAACTAATAAGATTCGAGAAGTGTCCCTAAAGATTCTGCATACCAGTAAATGTTATCCTGTAAACTGTATAATCTCCAAGTACCGTCCGAACGTAGACCCATTGTGTTCACTCTGCCACAGCTCTGAGGAGACCATCATCCATCTCTTCTGGGACTGTTCTTATACAGTACTGTACTCAGTTGTTCTGGAAAGACATTTTCCTGTTTGTAAATAGAAAGTTAGAAATTGACCTACCATTTGATGCTAAAACTATCTGTTTGGTTTCTTTTATTCGAATATTTCAAGTAAGAAGTTTTTGTTGTAAATTTAATACTAATATTAGCCAAATTTTACATCCACAGCTGTTAATTCTCCATGCTAAAACCTAGATTTATAGTGTTTTTTACTAAATCTCTTCTTACTTATCTACTTTAAAGTATTGTACCAATGCAAAAGCTCTAAAAACTAAAACACTTTGTAACGAATTTCTGTTAAGCTGCCCAAAACATACTTTCATGTGATTATTAGCCTTTTTTGTAATTTTTGTTATGCATGCCTTATGTCTCGAGCCATGTTTGTCATTGTAGGATTTTGTTGTACCTGTTTTGTATAAAAAAATTAACCTGCCTAAATAAAGGTTGAATGAAAAAAAAGAAAATATGTTTCACAAACAATAACGCAAAGCGATTCTGTTCGCCCTTGTCGGCCACCGTAGTTCAAACCCACGTGGAAAATCAAAACAATATGGCGGCCGGCTTCAAGTAAGCTCGTTCCAACTGCACATTTTTCAAACAAATGCATGTTTTTCGTGTTAATTTACTAATACCTATTATATAAATACATCAAGTAAGGTTTCAGATGAGATCTAATTGCTGATGAAGTATAGTTTTGAATTTAGTAAATCGCGCGTCTGCGTCAGTCCTTTTTTTTCAAACTCGTATGAATTACTTTCCACGAATAAGTTATTTTCCAGGATTTTCTTCCATGCTCTGCTGTTTCGTCTGAAAGTTATTTTTTTTGTTCTGGACTGATGTGTTGTCTTTTATTTCCATTAAATATTAGGACGGCGGAGCCTCTGGAATATCACAGGAGCTTTCTGGTTTGTGATTTTTACATTTGTTTATTTATAACACTTAAACATTTATATTTAAGATTATTATTTAGCCCGCAAATGTTGAATTTCCAGAAAGAAAACTGTAGACCCGATGGACGGGAGCTGTCTGAATTCAGAACCACGACTTTGAACATTGGTAAGTTGTGCATATTTTGACCCATTGTCTGAGTCTTTTAAGCACACACACTCAGTTTTTTTTATTATTACTGTATTTAATTTTGTTTAGGGTCCATATCTACAGCAGATGGCTCAGCCCTGGTGAAGATGGGAAACACCACGATCATCTGTGGAATCAAAGGGGTACACAGCGCTTCAAAACACTGTTTCAAATACAGGTAGTCCTCGACTTACGACGGAGATCCGTTCCTACGCAACGTCGTAAACCGGTTTTCGACGTAAGTCAGATTATACATACGTACTGCGCCATATACATGTACTGTACAGTACTGTATTACCAAGCACTTAGCCTATCCTAACACAGTACCCTACATAATAATCAAAAAACACATACTGTACGTTTGGGAGCCATAATGAAGGGCAAAAAGAGTTAATGGCCTACTAGGATGCTGTTGACGCCATTTTCCTCGGTCCATCCGCCGTACCTGTAATCTGTTTTCCGTTTACGACGTAAAACCGCGTTCACAGTACAATACAGTATTCCTCCACCGCTGCACTGCGTACAGTACAATATTTTCGACCGCTGCACCGCGTACAGTACAATATTTTCGACCGCTGCACCGCGTACAGTACAATATTTTCCGCTGCTGCTTTACGTTTACGACGTAAAACCGGTCCATCCGCCGTATTCTGCATTCTGTTTACAACGTAAAACCGCGTTCACAGTACAGTGCAGTGTATTCCTCTGCCGCTACGTTGACGACATATTTCGCATTCATTTACGACGTCAAACCGCGTTCACAGTCCAGTCCAGTGTATTCCTCCGCCGCTACGTTTACGACGTAAAACCGGTCCATCTGCCGTATTCCGCATTCCGTTTACAACGTAAAACCGCGTTCACAGTACATGCAGTGTATTCCTCCGCCGCTAC
>JBBPBX010075156.1:0-17412 GCA_038048925.1 Garcialebias charrua | reverse complement strand
AACGCTCTACCGCCAGACCTTCGAAACACCACCTCCCTTTCTCTGTTCAAGACTGCCCTGAAAACCCATCTCTTCAGACTAGCTTATCATTAACTTTACTAAATGTATTTTTATTATCTTGCATTTTATATCCTTTATGTATTTTATATTTCAATTTGTCGCTGATATTGTTTGATCTGCATTACACTGTACTGGTTTGTTAAGTGTCCTTGGGTGTCCTGAAAGGCGCTTTTAAATAAAATGATTATTATTACTGTATTATTATTATTGAAAGCGAGCCGCTGGCGGATGCTCACTAAACTACTGCTGGCTCAGATAACATCAGGATGTGCGTGGTCAACGCAAGATCTGTCTGCATCAAAACTTTCATACTCAGGGATTACTTTCAAGAACACGATTTGGACTTTTTCTGTATCACAGAGTCATGATGTCGTCGGGTGAGTCCAACGCATTGACGGAAATATTACCACCAAACTGTTTGTATTTTAACAACCTGCGGCCATCAGGTCGTGGTGGTGGATTATTAACAATATTCAAATCAACTTTTAACTGTAAACAACTACCCATCCCTGTTTCCTGCTCCAGTTTTGAGCTGACTGTTTTTGAACTAGGCCATGCGCCTGTGATGTTGTGTGCTCTAGTCTACCGCCTACCTCGATCTAAGGATTTCATCAATGAATTTTTTGATTTCCTGACTGAAAATATACCTAAATATGCTCGGGTGGTCATTTTTGGTAATTTCAATTTGCATGTGTGTTGTCATGAGAAGCCCATGGTTAAGGACTTTTTAGATTTATTGGACTCATTTAATTTAAATCAGCATGTAAACAGTCCCACCCAAGAGCGCGGATATATACTGGACCTTGTGTTACATGTGATGTGACTGTATCCGTTTTCGCATTGCACAACCCTCCCCGGCCTAGCTTGGACGAACCCGGCTTCTAACCCGAGTTCAACTTGTTTGCAGTCGCCTTTCTGGGCCGGTGTCAGCCCGAGTTTTAGAACCCGACCGACGGAGGTTCTAATCGGGCCGAGCTCCCGGGCCCAGATTAAATAACACGAAGCGCGCACCATACAGAGCATTTCCGCCTTTCAGCGCGAGCTGAATTTCATTAAAATATAACTACAGAAACGCCTAAAAAAATATGTGTTATCTGAATATATATATTAGTGTTTCTGATTTTAATTTTTGTTAATAACTGATTACAAATCAGCTTATTTTAGAACGTAAATAACACCAAGCGCGCACACAAGAACTCCCCACCCACTTCAAGTTTTTAAGCGTGCGTCGGACCTGGAAATAGTAACACGCCTCGGTGGTTCATTGGAAGCGCGTCGGGTTGCCATTCCAATCTTTATCTCGACTCGGGTTCGATTCTCACTTGGTTGAACTTATTTTACGTTTGTCTTTGATTGGATTAAAAAAGGAGTTTGTGTTATGCCTGTGGTTAACACAAACTCATTTTTTATCCAATAAAAGACAAACGTAAAATAAGTTAAACCAAGTGAGGAAATGGCGTTGGCTAAGAACTCCCCACCCACTTCAAGGTGGCTCTCCACACACTGCAAAATGAGCGGGGGCGGGCCAGGCTGGGCTCAAGGGCAACCTGGGCCGGGCTAGGCCGGGGATGGTTGTGCTGTGCGAAAACGGGTTGTTTCTAATCTTGAAATAGGTGACAATGTGTTTTCAGACCACATGCTAGTTCGGTTTCAGTTCACCCTCCCCCATCTAACTCCTAAACATTCCATTTCTGAACGTAAAGGCAGGACTTTTAACCATTTAACTGCCACACGTTTCACTGAGGTTTACAACAATGAAATAATAATTCAGCCCCCAGTGTTTCTCTCCACCACTGAGGAGCTAACATCCCAGTTTGACTCTGTTTGTTTGAAGGCTCTGGATCATGTTGCTCCCATTAAATCTAGAAGACCAAAACTCTGAGCAGAACCGTGGCTGAATGACATGACCAGAGCTGTTAGGCAGCAATGCAGGAGGGCAGAGCGAAAATGGAGAAAAGACAGGCTGCAGGTCTCTTTTCAAATATTAAAAGAGAGCTGGCGCCGATATCAGAAATCAGTAAAAACTGCTAAATCCCAATACTTTTCTGATATCATTGCTTCAAACTCTCGTAATCCATAAGTTCTGTTCTTCACCCTAAACTCTGTTCTCCACCTCACCAAACAATCACCCCTGGAAGCCTCGACTGAGCTGTGCAAGAGTTTCCTACATTTCATTTTAGATAAAATTGCGACCACCTGGGCTCTCATTTATCTTCCAACTCATGATCCATCCATCTCACCCCAATCTGTAACTCTATTTGACCACTTCAAACCAGTCTCTCTGCCCTCTCTAGAGCAAGTCATGTGCAACCTGAAACCATCTGGTTCCCCCTTTGATGTGGTCCTCCCTTAGCTCCTAAAGGAGGTTTTTCCCACTCTAGGTCCCTCCATTCTCTCTATTGTAAATAGCAGTCTAGCCTCAGGTGTGGTGCCAAAATCATTAAAACATGCTGCTGTTCAACCTCTCCTGAAAAAAACAAACCTTGACCCTTCAGTAGTATCTAACTTCAGGCCTGTCGCAGACTCCCATTTGGTTCTAAGCTTCTAGAGAAAATAGTTGAGTCCCAGTTGAAGTGCTTCCTAGATGGTCACGCTATCCTTGAGCCATGCCAATCTGGCTCAAATCTCTACACAGCACTGAAACTGCCCTACTGAAGGTTTTTAACGACATCTTCCTATCCACAGACACAGGTGACTCTGTGCTGCTTGTCCTATTGGACCTCACATCCGCTTTCAACACCATTGACTATGAGATCCTCATTGCTAGGTTGGAGCAGTGGGTGGGCATCACAGGGTCGGCTCTCAATAGACCTTTTACCAGTTGATGTTATCGCGCATGCGCAATCAAATTTTTTGAAAATTTACCGGAACCTGGGGCTAACGCAGCTACACTACGAGTCTTTTCATTACTGCCAACGGTCGCAATGTGGAAATATGACTTTTATTGTGTTTATAATTGTTCGAGGCAACGTAAACGAGTAAAAGAAGAAGGTGAGACTTGTCCGTTTTACCAAGTCCCTCTAGGAAAATCGAGTAAAGCGACTAAAAGAAGGAAGTTGTGGCTTCAAGTCCTTCGCCGGTAGGACTTCACCCCGACACAAAACAGCAAAGTGTGTAATCAGCATTTTTTAACTGGCATGGCCATTAATTATCCAAACTCCGTGGATTACGTTCCTACATTACATCTTGGATATGGGAAACAGACAAAACAGAGAACAACCTCCCTTCAGCCGAACAACATGCTACTGGACAGTTGATAAGCTAGCAGCTAGCTAGTTCTGCAGGCTGCAACGAGGTGTACTTGCTCTGTACCTCAGTCCACTGCCTGTGTTGAAGTTTCAACCTGCGACATGCAAGGAGATTCTTCCTTCAACCCCCGTGTAGCAATAACAGGTGAGTAAAATGTCATCAAAAATGTAGCTTTATAAAAATGAACAGACCACTGCACTGTTAGCCTGTCTTTCTGCGTAGAAAAAATATAGTAGTTTCCACAAGACAAACATGTTTTATTAACATTATTTGAGGTCTGACAGCATTGCATCTTTGAAAAAAATTCTGCCATTTCTCTGTTTCTGTAAGTTATTCGTACAGTTTTGCTGGGAGCATCGGTGACCTGCTGTCACAGGAAAAAAATAGCAATCCTGTCATCAATGTGTATAAGCATACAGTTTAACTATACATAAGACTGTTTTGTTTATTGTCAAATATGAATTAATACTTTGTTTTACAGCAGCAACTGGCCACCAACTCCTTGCTGATAAAGGGTTTGATGTCAAGTCAAAGGTGGAACAGGGGGAGCTAGTCTGAACCTGCCCCCCTTTCTGCATCCAGGGCACACTGAGGAAGAGGTATGTATTGTACAAAGAGTTTTGTGGCCTTTTGTAGCACTAAGTGCAATAAAGTAAAAATATCTTTGTAAGTACAGGTGTTTCCGGCAGCGTGTAACTGGCCCGCTGGGCCGACACGCATTTATGGACCTGTCAGGCCTGTCATGATCCAAATATATATATTTTAAATAAATTCTGTCGACCATGACATCACATTGGTTGAAGTTTTTGAAGGACATCACGCTAATCCAATGAAAACTCACAGCACTCCTCAGCTGGCTCAGTCATTCCCTCCCTAATTTGACCAAATTTATATACTGTATTCAAATCTATGTTTATTACAGTAATTGATTAATGAAATAGTCCACACATCCCAAAACAGACATTGATTGTCCATCCATCCATCCATTTTCTTCCGCTTATCCGGGGTCGGGTCGTGGGGGTAGCAACCTAACCCCGGAATTACACCACATGCGTTACGGCTCCGCCCCGCTCCGGTCCGACCTCCGCAGCAAATACGCACCCATTATAATCAATGACAGAATTTACACTGGCTCCGCACGGCGGCGGCGAGCTGCGGAGAGCGGACGGCAGTCCGTCAAAATTAGAAAATTTTCTATTTCTGCCGGATGACGGAGCTGTGCCGGAGTCAACTTTTGAAGATTACGTCGCACCAACAGGAAAAGGAACGAGCACAACTTCCGTATTTACAAAATAAAATCACCACGGGCGGACTAATCCTAGCTCTATACGGATTTATTTGTACAAAAATGCTGTCAAACTATCATTTATGACTATTCTATGACTAAACTATTATATTTATGACTATGACTACGCCTACAAACGCAATACAAGAAATAAATAAATAAAAACGTATTTTATTCTGAAATGTAAACATCACTTCCTGTTGCTCAAACCATGTAGCTTATTTACGAGAGAAGATCAAGGCAGCAGTCTCTCTACAGTTGTTCTCCTTCTTCCACCGAATGAATTGTTTTGTTCTGACTTACTTATTTATCACTTGATTTATCGCGCGATCTCGCACGTGTCTTGGAGCGGCGCATCCAGGCGGACCTGAGCGGAGCGGAGGCAGTGGGAATTGGACTCGTTCAGCTGCGACCTGCGGACCGGAGCGGGGCGGAGCCGCGTGCAGTGTAAAGCCGGGGTAAGTAGGGAGGCCCAGACTTCCCTCTCCCCAGCCACTTGGAGCAGCTCCTCTGGGGGAATCCCAAGGCGTTCCCAGGCCAGCCGAGAAACATAGTCCCTCCAGCGTATCCTGGGTCTTCCTCTGGGTCTCCTCCCGGTGGGACATGCCCGGAACACCTCACCAGGGAGGCGTCCAGGAGGCATCCTAACCAGATGCCCGAGCCACCTCAACTGGCTCCTCTCGATGTGGAGAAGCAGCGGCTCTACTCCGAGTCCCTCCCGGATGACTGAGCTTCTCACCCTATCTCTAAGGGAGAGTCCAGCCACCCTGCGGAGAAAACTCATTTCAGCCGCTTGTATCCGAGATCTTGTTCTTTCGGTCATAACCCAAAGCTCATGACCATAGATGAGGGTGGGAACGTAGATCGATCGGTAAATTGAGAGCTTTGCCTTTTGACTCAGCTCTCTCTTCACCACGACAGACCGGTACAGCGCCCGCTTCACTGCGGACGCTGCACCGACATTGATTGTAGTACATTAAATTTAGAAATGAACACACCAACCTTTAAATATAAAGCAACTGTGCTCTAATTTGACTTTTAGTAAAGTGGAACATTTGTTTAGTTAAATTGTTTAATCTGTTAATATACAAATACTGTTTTAGTCACATTTTAGGATTTTGATGACTTAGCAACAGAAATCCATAAACATTAAACTGTCTAAAGTCTCCAAGTTGTCAGAGAAGGCATCATTAAAAAATATATAAGCAGGTTACTTTCTGTCCTTGTACGTTACTGTCCTTTAACAAGTGAAATGACAAATACAAATACAAACACATCCTCTGGTATGTGTTATTTCGGTTTGTGACTTATATAAATAATGTGTGTGTGCAACAATGGAATGTAATAATTGAATTTAAAATGATGCCATTTCAGTAAGGCACCGTTTATTTTCTTACCCAAAAAATCTGGTAGAAACATCTTGATAACGTGCAAACTTCAGCTGTATTTAATCAGTATCTTTAAACATATCAAAATGAGAAAAGCTTCTTTTGTAATCATCTTGACGTGCAGAAACAGTAGCATAATTTTTTCTGTGTTTGAACCATTCTTCACTGCATGACTGTTTGCGTGTTTCTGCCTCAATTAAATCTGATTCTGCTTGTGAGACATTTAAAGATGTTTTGAACTTCTGGCAGGACTCTCTGATGCTGTGGAGACTGGACAGGTGCCGAGGTCGTCAGCTAACTTCATCTGCCGGAGGGTCTGGATCGAGAACCGCAGGGGCACAGCATACCTCAAAAGAAAAAAACATGAAGCTTTAAAATGTAGACAAAATAAAGGAATTAAAGAAAAATACAGATAAGCGTTAGTGATTTTTAACATTTACTACTACAACCTGCAATGGGTCAACAATGGCTCCACGCTGAAAATGTCCTTGTGAAGACCATCAGTGATGTCGTGGGTCAAAACGCAGGCTGTTCAGCGTTCTCCTGAAAAACTTCTCGACGCCGATGTCATGCCTTAAATGACACCATCATGAAAAATGTGGTTGATATCAAAACACGTATTATCAAATCTGTTTGTAGAAATGTTTTTTGAAAAATGTCCAAAAACTATTCCAGATCTTACAATTGTAGAAAACATTTAAAACCGTACATATGTCATTGCATTTATTTCTTATCTAGTGCCACTAGAAAACAACAATAATTAACACAATACAATAAACTACAATTGTACAATGTTGAATAGTTTTTTGACTGGAATAAGACAAAATAAGTGATATTGTATTATTCCAGTTGTTGGTGAAGTTTGACTGAAAGTCACCTTTCTGGGTATTTGTGTTATAAGCGTAATATGAAATTTCTTCAGGAACACTGATTAAACTCACTTTAAAACTTGCAGCTCATCCAAGTAGCAGGTGCAGTTCGTTTTTGGGCTGGTTCCTTCCATGTACAAGGTAACTGGGTGCAGGTTGGTTTTGAATGTATTTCCACATGGTTGCCACCTCCTTGTCTGCAAAAACAATCACAAACACAATATACAACCATATTGTATGTGTCATTATGGAATTCACATGCAAAATATATTGTTTGTAATATATTTAAGATTTTCACACATTTAACTTTACGTCTAATAAAGTGTAAGCTGTATAAACAGCGTGTCAAAAGTGTAATAGTAAATATGTTATCAAACATAATTCAATTTTCCCAGGAAAGCTAAGAAATGTATCTCTTGGGATAGTTCTTATTTTTCACATCACAACATCACCAATTGTCTCAGGTTTAATTTAAGCAAAGGTGGGCGGATGAACGCTAGGGAGCGCTAAAGCGATATTCCGCTTACAGTGGACCTAAACTTTTTGTCAGCGTTTTTGTGAATTGACTAACTTTTATAATTCATAAGCGGATTTGTGCTATTTTTATTTAAAATGCAGTACCGCTAATAACTAATTATCTATCAGTAAAAACCAATAAACTTATTTACAAGCTCTTATGCTGCTTGTTTTATATTTTTCCCCACCGTAAACAGCAGAAAGGAGGAAGGGTGTGAGGGTGAGGGGGGCAGAGCTGAGAACAGACTCGGCTCTACCATGTAGGTAAATGCCTGGGGGTCCCATTTCAGCAGTGGCCCCGGCCCCGCCTCGCCCCGTGCAGTCACCTACATCACTAACATTGATCCTGCTTGTTAATGTACATTTAACATAAAAATAATTATAGTTACGATGAAAACGATCATTAAATACGCAATAAAAAAACGGTCGATTTCTTTATCCCCCTACTAAAAATGGACTATTCCATGTTGATGACAACTTCCGGGTCAGTCGTGAACTCGAGGGCTAGTTCTGTGGCTAGCTGGTTGTGCTGGGTACTTGGATAAATCCGCAGACAACCCCGCTGTTTCAAGCCAAATTAACGTGGCCGGATGATTTTATTGTGTGTTTTGTGATGACCATTCGACGGTGAGTCGTTATTTTCATGTATTTTAGTTACTTTTC
Organism: Garcialebias charrua; assembly: GCA_038048925.1. Lineage (NCBI taxonomy): Eukaryota > Metazoa > Chordata > Actinopteri > Cyprinodontiformes > Rivulidae > Garcialebias > Garcialebias charrua. The sequence goes on along the minus strand of JBBPBX010075156.1, from coordinate 9,382 downwards.
ATTAAATCTGTTGACTACCTATAGACGCTAACTCTGTGTCTGCCGGCTGGTTGTGCTGGGTTACTAATGGATAATCCGTAGAGAACCCCGCTGTTTCAAGCCAAATTAACGTGGCCGGATGATTTTATTGTGTCTTTTGTGTCGACCATTCGACGGCGAGTCGTTAGTTTAATGTATTTGGGTTACTTTATGTATAAATGCGGTGGCGACACACCCGTGTATTTGAGATTTAAACGTGGTTTTAGGGATTAAAAGATCATTCTATTTTTTGTTAATTTCGTGGCCGAATAGAATATATGTACGTAAAGTATTAAATAAATCCTTTGATTTTTGTAATTTCATCCTTTTAGGATCATTTTTGTTACTTTTCAGTTGGCAGTGTAGTGCAAATATTGATAACGCTGCCGGCTATATATAAATATATATATATATATATATATATATATATATATATATAAATATATATATATATATATATATATATATATATATATATATATAATATATATATAAATATATATATATATATATATATATATATATAATATAGAAATATATAAATAGCGGATTAGATTAGCTTCCCCTAATTTTCATAAGACATTTGTGCTTTTGAAATTGTGGACCTAAAAAAAATTAATAAGCGTTTTAGAAATTGTGGAACTAATTTTTTAATTAGCGGTGCCCACCTTTGAATTTAAGACATAGTTTACAGAAATCAAATAAGAAATAAGGACGCTACGAACATTTGTGTGACTGACTCAAACGTCACGTTTTTGTTTACATACTGTGCTAATACTGACGGCTCTTATGAAGACATGGCGCTAGTTATAGCAGCTAACAGAAGATGTTAAACCTGTAACAATAACCTAATCAGTCTAAATATCAGAAGTATTGGCGTGAGAAATTTAAAACATTTATTTCTGACGCTTGGATATAAAGGTTGTTGACAACTACGCAACAGTTAACTCACCCTGCTGGACATTCGCAAAAAGCCTGAAGGATTTCTCCATTTTCCATCAGCGTACACAATCACCCCCTCTCGTATCCGTGGCACAATGTTCAGGCATTTTGACCAATGGTTGTCCACTATTTTAAGAAACCAAGTTTCTAAATTACAACTCGCTATCATTAATTTGGTAGCACGGTGGCACAACTGGTAGAGCTGCTGCCTCTCAGCGAGCAGGTCCCCGGTTCAAATCCCGGTCCGAGGGCCTTTCTGGGTGGAGTTTGCATGTTCTCTCCGTGCATGCGTGGGTTTTCTCCGGGTGCTCCGGTTTCCTCCCACAGTCCAAAAACATGCATGTTAGGCTGATTGGTAACTCTAAATTGACCCTGGGTGTGAGTGAGACGGGTCACTCTTGTAAATGAGTCCCCTTGGCTCAACGAGGCTAGCCTGTATAAATAAAGGTTGAATGAATGAATGAATGAATGAAAAAATTACGAAGCTCCTCGGCTCCTTCCTACTAGCCCCAACATCCGGTTTCGATTCGGCACAGCATTTTGTCTTCCAATCGGAACGCTCATTTCAGGCGTGCTTTGCGTGATGACGTCAACTGGTAAAAGGTCTATTGGTTCAGATCCTACCTCTCTGACTGATCATTTTGTGTTTCCATCAAATATTTTAGTTCTGCAGTGGCGGCACTTAAATGGGGGGTGGGGTTCCACAGGGGTCCATCCTGGGTCCTCTCCTATTCTCCTTATACCTGCTGCCACTTGGTGCTATTTTCCGGAAACACAACATACCCTTCCACTTCTACGCCGATGACTGTCAAATTTAATTCCCCCTAAGACACAATGGTATATGCTCTATTCAACCTTTGTTCAACTGTCTGGCTGACATCAGGGACTGGATGGCTTTAAATTTCTTAAGTTTCAATGATAAGAGGTCTGAAGCCATATTGTTCCTTTCCAATGACACAATCTCAAACCACTGCATCGACCTTTCTGCTCTACCCCTGCCTGAAAAACAAAAAGTCACAAATCTGGGAGTGATAATGGATCCTTCCATGAAACTCAACAGTCATGTAAATATAATCGTTAATCCTGTTTTTTTCCAGTTGAGGCGACTGTCTAAGCTGAAGCCCATATTGTCCAAAAATAACCTGGAGACAGTAATTCACGCATTTATTACATCTAGGCTTGATTACTGCAATTCACTTCTGCTTGGTGTCAGTCAGACCACCATTGCACGACTACAACTGGTTCAGAACGCAGCAGCCCGATTTTTAACCAGTACATGCAAAACAGAGCACATTACACCAGTCTTGGCCTCCCTGCACTGGCTACCGGTTCATCTTCGAATCCAGTTCAAAATTCTCATGTATGTCTACAAATCGCTGAACAGTCTCGCCCCCGCCTATCTCTCGGATTTGATACACCCTTATGTCCCACCACGTGCTTTGAGGTCAGAGGACCGGGTACTTTTAAGAGTTCCAGGGACTCGCCTTAAACGCAGAGGTGACAGGGCGTTCTCTGTAGCAGGCCCAAGACTCTGGAACGAGTTACCGCTGCTTGTCAGACAGGCCCCCTCCCTCTCAGTTTTCAAATCCCGTTTAAAGACCCACTACTACTCTGTTGCTTTCAACACCAGCTGATTTGTATTTGGTCTTTTTTTTTAATGATCTGTAATGTTTTTATGTCTTTTGTTTTTTACTTCATTGTGTGTGTTGCCTGTTGTTTGTTTGTTTGTTTGTTCAGCACTTTGGTTTGGCCTTGTTCCTGTTTAAAGTGCTTTATAAATAAAATGGTATGTATGGTATGGTATGGTAGTAAGTCTGGTGGTAATACATGCGTGGCTGATGTGTACTGGGGAGTGGGGGGGAGGTATGGTGGATTTGTAAAACCTTGTTGTGGAGTTTCTCCCTTTGTATGGCCAGCTTCTCAACATAAATTTGGAGCTTCTAAAGGTGGAAAATGATGAGGACAATGAGACTTAATTATTTATCCTGCCCAGATGTCATATCACGAATTGGAAACCCAATCAGTGAAGAAGTTCAGCCCTCTCCGGCGCCACAGAAAGTCAATCTCCCTGAGTTGCACTAGCAGGTTGCAACCCGACTGGCCATTTAGTGACCTGCATTACAAAATGACAGATAAGGAGTGGAATTTATTTGATGGAAACATTTTGAACTGCTATCAGGTAACAGTGAACACTTGCTCTTCTCAAGGGCGGGACATATCCCCTCCATCTCCACTTTGCTTTTGCTTTGTCTTGTCTGTGAAACTGTCTGAGAGCCTCTCTTCTTCAAAATCTTCCGAATCATAACTATGGACTTCAATTTGGTCAGTTGGTCCCTCAAGACAACTGATAACATTTCTTCAAAAAGAAGTCAGGCTTTAGGCGAGCCGATTTGCCCTGTTGGCATGCACTCAGCTGGATATCTCATCGACTTGGAAGACTTGATGATGTGTATCTCTGCTGTCATCTGTGGATCTTAAGGATGCATATTTTTCATTCATTCAACCTTTATTTATACAGTCTAGCCTCGTTGAGTCACGGGGACTCATTTACAAGAGGGACCTGTCTCACTCACACCAAACAACCATCCACTCTCACACTCACACCTAGGGTCAATTTAGAGTCACCAATCAGCCTAACAAGCATGTTTTTTGGTCTGTGGGAGGAAACCGGAGTACCCGGAGGAAACCCACGCATGCACGGGGAGAACATGCAAACTCCACCCAGAAAGGCCCCGGACCGGGATTTGAACCGGCAACCTTCTCGCTGAGAGGCAGCAGCTCTACCAGTTGTGCCACCGTGCTGCCCAAAAATATTTAATTGGATTTAAAATAACTGGTTCCTGCTTTTCGAATTTTGTCTGGTTCCTGGTCTATCAACATAAAAGGAAGACGTCAGCGGCAAATCTGGACCTGGTCAGGCTGCCTGCCTTACATGATATCTTAGTTCATGTCTCGAGAAACCAGACTTTTGGCTGAATGGATTACATCTTGGGGATTTTCTGAGGCACGTTCCATTTGTTTGGTCATTTTAATTTGGACATTTTCGGAAGCGAGTGGACCGACACAGACTGAAGGTAGATGTCATTAAAGTTCTGCCTGTTCCCAAAACAATCGTGTTTATCTGACATTCGGCTCCCTGACTGGCCTTGATAGGCCGTCTTATCTCAACACGCCTGAGAAGTTTTGTAAACCAGATGCTCTCATCCCCCTCCCAAACCTGCTACTGAGGAATTCCACAGACTTTTCAGAGGAGCACAGCTGAATAAACATTCTGTCATCATTTCAGGACTCTCGCCTCTGGCCGACCTTGGCAGCTCCCCCCCCCCATGAGTGTGCACAGATCTATGAGCTGGCTGCTCAACCGCCTTTGAGTCCTCCCTGACCTCTGCGTAATGTCGGCGTCATTATGTGCTTGTGTGTGAGACTTTTTTTCATTACCACATTTTTGACCTTCAAACAGAGGTAAAAAAATGTGTTTGGAATTGTTTTTGTCTCCAAACCCAATGTGTTTTTTCACCACTTTTATTGTCTGTCCAACAGATCTCACTTGTAAATGAGTCTTTGAGGCTCAATGTGACTTATCTCTTTAAATAAAGGTTGAATAAATTAAAAGTCAATGTCCACTGTCCCAGTGTGCATGAAGTAGAAGAAGCACTATTGGGGTTAGCCTTTTTACCACAGGGTTTATTTTGGGCTTGAAATAATGTGTACAATGAAGACAAATCTAAATGCAACACTATTGTTTTTGCTCTATTTTTCAAGAGCTAAACTCAAAGCTTTAAGTCTTTTTGGGGCGGCTTAGTGGTTTGAATCCTTGTCGGGGACTTTTCTGGGTGCAATTTTCTAGTCCTCTCCATGCATGTGTGTGTTTTCTCCTGCAGAACAAAAACATGTATGTTAGGCTGATAAGTAACTCCAAATTGTTCCTAGGTGTGAGTGAGAGTGTGAATGGTTGTTTGTCTTGTCTGCCTCTATGTGTCCCTGTGATGGACCGGCGATTGTCCAGGGTGTCCTTTCGCACATTGACTACTGGATATGGGCACCAGTGACCCATGTGACCCAAAAAGGAAGAAGTGAGTAAAATATAATGGATGGATGGATGGATGGATGGATGGATGGATGGATAGATGGAGTTCCACCTACATTTTACAGGTTACACAAAATGGGGCAAATACATTTTTGATTGTTATTCATCATGCAAGTATAAAAATCAAGTGTTTAATTCCATCTTTATCTCTTATATCAGGGCGAAATTAGAATTCAACCTGGAGAGACTCACACAGAGAGAGAAGAATACAATTAAAAGGTTTTATTGATTTTAATTTATCATATTAATTGTTATTACTACCACCTCTACTTTGCGCAAATGTTATTTGGTGGGTTTATCTGCTGTCTGGGGTTTTGTTTTTGGGTTAAAATCTGTGAATATTAGCTTGTTTTGCACGCTTTTGTACCATATTTGTCAATATACAGCTAATTATCAATAAAAAATATATAAAAATGAAAAGGTTTTATTGACAAGGCTTCTTTGGCACTCGGGCCCCGGCGGAGGGCATGCATGCCGGACCGCTGAGAGCTTGAATGTCTGGCATAGGGAGATAGATTATGGAAGGCTGGAAGGTGAAAGGAGAGCCCGTGAGAAGGGCTACCAAAGGAGAGAGAGGGGAGTGAGCTGCCCCCCCCCCCCGAAAAGAGGGAGCCGGGGCCGAGCTGGTGAGGGTCTGGCTGGAAAGTGAAGGGGAAGCCAGAGAGAAGGGTTAGAGGAGAGAGGAGTGAGCCCGCAAAAGAGTGAGCCCACATGGGCTGCCAAAGGAGAGAGAGAAAGGGAGAGTGAACTGAGTCATCAAATGCTGCCAGAGAGTGAGCCCGCGAGGGGCTGCCAGAGAACGAGCCCGCATGGGCTGCCAGAGGAGAGAGTGAGTCGAGTCATCATGGGCGCCAGAGTGTGAGCATTGCATGGGCTGCTGGGAAGTGAGCCTCGCATGGGCTGCTGTGAAATTAGCCTTGCATGGGCTGTTTTGAAATGAGCCTCGCATGGGCTGCTGTGAAATGAGCCTTGCATGGGCTGCTATGAAATGAACCTCACATGGTCTGCTGTGAAATGAGCCTCGCTTGGACTACTGAGGAGAGAGTCTCGCATGGGCTGCTGGGGAGTGAGCGTGCATGGGCTATGGCCTCTTTTCTGGGAATGAGCCTCGCATGGGCTACTGGGGAGTGATTTTTTGCATGGGCTACAACCTCTTTTCTGGGACTGGGCTACAGCCTCTTTTCTTGGACTGGGAAACAACCTCTTTTCTGGGAATGAGCCGTGCATGAGCTGCTGAGGAGTGATATTTTGCATGGGCTACAACCTCTTTTCTGGCACCGGGCTACAGCCTCTTTTCTTGGACTGGGCAACAATCTCTTTTCTGGGAATGAGCCTCGCACGGGCTGCTGGGGAGGGATTTTTTACATGGGCTACAACCTCTTTTCTTGGACTGGCAACAACCTCTTTTCTAGGAATAAGCCTCGCATGGGCTGCTGGGAAGTGATTTTTTGCATGGGCTACAACCTCTTTTCTGGGACTGGGACTACAGCCTCTTTTTCTTGGACTGGGCAACAACCTCTTTTCTGGGAATGAGCCTTGCATGGACTGTTGGGAAATGAGTTTGCATGGGCTGCCAAGGAATGAGCCTTACATGGGCTACAGAGAAGTGAGCCGGGGAATGGTCCCACATAGTCTGCCACGGAGTGAGCCCGCATGGGCTGCAGAGGAGAGAGAAAGAGAGAGTGAGCCGAGTCATCATAAGCTGCCAGAGAGAGAGAGCCCGCATGTGCTACTGGGGAGTGATCCTCACGTGGGCTCCCGGGAAGTGAGCCCACTAGGGCTGCCAGAGAGATAGAGGGAGGCTAAAGTTAGAGCTGAAGGACTCCACCACCAGTAAGTGATGTGAGAGCTTACCTGGAGACAGAGCAATCGCTGAGCAGCGAGCACAAATTAATGGTCTGGGTGAATGTAGGAGGAATAGGCCGTCAAAGACCAGCAAGCGAGCTGTTGGAGGGATGCCTCGGAAGCACCCTGAATGGCTGCGGCGGTATTTGAGCTAAGCCCTTCAGGAGGAGCTTAATGACATGATTAGAGAACAGATTTGGGAATGGACCCTGATGATGGAGTTTTGCATGAAGCTAATGCCGGCTAGGAGGGATCGAATAGATGGGAGCTTGAAATGGCACTGGACAAAGCAGTATGAAACAAAACTAATATGGTGGGTATGGAAACTGGGAGGAGGGTTGACTTAATAGCTGCACAGGATTTAGCAATGGGGATAATTTCATGAAGGCACTGGCTGGGGAAATGAAGGGGCCACTTGCCAGCAAACCGACGGCCCTGGAAAAAACCCTGAAACTTGGGGCTATATGTATTTTATTTGTAGATATAAGCATCGGGCAAGCAGACAGAAGAGCCTCAGCTGCATGCAAATGTAAACATTGGGCAAAGAGAACCTAAGCAGTCCGGCTGCCTCCGAATGCAAACATCAGGCAAAGAGAACACATGCATTCCAGTTGGTTTTAAATGCATACATCAGGCAAAGAAAAGAGATGTATCCCAGTAGTTTGAATGTAAACCGGCAGAGAGAACATACACATTTTAGTTGTTTTTAAAAGTAAATGCCAGGCAAGAGAACATTTGCATTTTAGTTGTTTCTAAAGTAAATATCAGGCAAGCAGACAGTTGTATCCTGATGGTTCTAAATGCAAACGTGAGGCAAAGCGGACAGATGCATCCTAGTTGTTTCCAAACGTAAACATTGGGCAAAGAGGACGGATCCACTCTAGCCGGCTCCAAGTGTAAACATCAGGCAAAGCTGACAGATGTACTTTAGATGACTCTAAATGCAGGCATCAGGCAAAGAGAACACAAGTATTTTAGTTGTTTTAAAAGCAGACGTCAGGCAAAGCGGACAGATGTATTCTAGCTGTTTCCAGATGTACCCATCAGGCAAAGAGAACGCATGCACCTCAGTTGTATTTAAATGTAATCAACAGGCAAGAGAACATATTATCTACTATCTACTATCCTAGATGTTCCTAAATGTAAACCTCAGACAAGGCAGATGGTGTAGTTTGATGCCGATGGATGGATCGTAGGACAAGCTGGTGTCTGCAGCACGGAAAACTGCAGTGAAGTCAGACGAAGAAGCCACCTGACGGTCAACCGTAGGAGAAGGGAATAACAGCGAAACTAAATTAAAGTGTTGCCCCTGCAGGATCTTGGAGCGAAGCCTTCAGTGGTGGCCGCCTGACCGCTAGGGAGCGCTAAAGCGCTAATCCGCTTACAGTGGACCTAAACTTTTTGTCAGCATTTTTGTGAATTGACTAACTTTTATAATTCATAAGCGGATTTGTGCTATTTTTATTTAAAATGCAGTACCGCTAATAACTAATTATCTATCAGTAAAAACCAATAAACTTATTTGCAAGCTCTTGTTTTACCTTTTTCCCCACCGTAAACAGCAGAAAGGAGGAAGGGTGTGAGGGGAAGGGGGGCAGAGCTGAGAACAGACCATGTAGGTAAATGCCTGGGGGTCCCATTTCAGCAGTGGCCCCGGCCCCGCCTCGCCCCGTGCAGTCACCTACATAACTAACATTGATCCTGCTTGTTAATATACATTTAACATAAAAATAATTATAGTTACGATGAAAACGTTCATTAAATACGCAATAAAAAAAACGGTCGATTTCTTTATCCCCCTACTAAAAATGGACTATTCCATCTTTACATCTTCCGGGTCAGAGTTGAACTCAGGGGCTTCTGTGGCTAGCTGGCTGCGCTCGGTGTCTTCATAAATCCGTAGAGAACCCCGCTGTTTCAAGCCAAATTAACGTGGCCGGATGATTTTATTGAGGGTTTTGTGTCGACCACGCGACGGTGAGTCGTTATTTTTATGTATTTTAGTTACTTTTCATTAAATCTGTTGACTACCTATAGACGCTAACGCTGTGTCTGCCGGTAGTGCTGGGTTACTAATGGATAAATCCGTAGAGAACCCCGCTGTTTCAAGCCAAATTAACGTGGCCGGAGGATTTTATTGTGCGTTTTGTGTCGACACGCGACGGTGAGTTTTTATAGAAGATGGCTGACGTGGCAGACGTGGCTGTAGCTCGCTCCTCCGGTTCTCCGGCGTTTGTTAGAGCTCGCTTAAAACCATGCATATATAGAACTACTGAGGATAAAATCATCGTAGAGGATGAATTTCTACACTTTCTCTCGATCAAACTTAAAACTCTGAGCCAGGATGAGATTGTTTTGTTGGCTGTCAACACTTTTGGCTCAGACTGGATAGAAACATCAAAGAAGACGCTGTTTGAGCTTTGCACTTCTTCTCAGCGTAACATCTCACATAAAGGAGCTCAAAAGGATATCAACAATGTGAAGGCCTGC
>JBBPBX010075155.1:0-11534 GCA_038048925.1 Garcialebias charrua | reverse complement strand
TTTATTGCCACAATTTTCAAAAATCTTGGAAAAATTGTTTGCAATCAGAATGGATTTATTCATTGAAAAGCATAATATTCTAGCCAGTAATCAATATGGGTTTAGAGCAGGGAATTCCACATCCATGGCTCTGATGGAATTGGTTGAATCAATAACTACTGCTGTTGATCAAAAACAATGCGGTGTGGGTGTATTTGTTGATATGAAAAAAGCCTTTGACACTGTTGATCACACCATTCTCCTTCATAAGTTACATAGTTATGGTATTAGAGGTGTTGCATTTGAATGGGTACGTAGTTATTTGAATGATAGGAAACAATTTGTACTCATGAATGAGGTGAAATCAGAATTCAGCACCATCACATGTGGAGTTCCTCAAGGATCGATATTGGGACCTAAATTATTTTTGTTATATATAAATGATTTGGTAAAGGTTTCTGGACTCATTAAGTGTATTCTTTTTGCTGACGACACTACTTTTTTTAGTGTTGGTGATGATGTTGAACAGACTTTGAAATTAATGATGACTGAACTTGTTAAAATTAATAATTGGTTTAAAATTAATAAGTTGACGTTAAATCTGGATAAAACAAATTACATGATATTTAGTAACAAAAACAGATTAATTGATGTTCCATTTCTAATTGATGACTCGGTGATTAACAGAGTTCATGAGGTGAGGTTCTTGGGTGTCATCATTGATGATAAATTGTCTTGGAAACAGCATATAAGTTTTGTTAAAGCGAAAATATCTAAATCCATTGCTATATTTTACAGAGTCCGAGATCTTCTGAATAATAAGGCATTAGTTATGTTGTATATCACATTCATTGTTCCACATTTAATTTATTGGTTACTGTTTGGGGAAAAGCGTGTAAATCAATTACAATGCCTATTTTTATTTTACAGAAAAGAGTTGTTAGACTTATTACAAGAAAGCAGTATAATCATCCATCAAATGTATTATTCTGTCAAATGAAATTGTTGAAATTTTACGATTTAGTTGATTATAATATTCTGTTGGTTATGTATAGAGCACAGAATGAATCACTTCCTTTAAATATTCAGAGGTATTTTGTTAAAAGAATGAGTTGTTACCATTTAAAGGGGAAAGATATGTTTGTAAAGCCATAAATTAGAACGAGTTTGAGGGGAAGATCAGCCATGGTTCAGGGAGTTGGGTTGTGGAACGTTTTGAAGAATGATGCTAAAGAGGCAAATTCAATGGCAATATTTAAGAGAATGATTAAGTTTAAATTCTTACAATCCTATTTTTAAATCAGTTCAAGTTATAAACTGTATGTTATGCTGATGGTTAAAAGCTTTGTTAATTTATTTTAGAATCTGAAGAATTTGGTTGTGTGAATTGTTTGTCAGATAGATAAGGGGCAGATAAAATAAGAATTTTTTTCTTCAATCTGCTGCCTTTCATTTTATATTTGTGTTTTTTTTTTGTTTTTTTTTACTTTTATGTGTATATTGTTGTGTATTTTTTATAAAATGAATGGGAAAAAAAAAGCGATGAAAAATACTAAAATCAGGAACATGTCTGTGTTGGTTTTTGCCATGAACTTAGCAGATGTTTGAAGCCATTAATCACTTTAATATCCACTTCTTTAATATCCCCTTCAGCATATTGTTTTTTATTCTATTAGTGCTTAGTGTATATTTAGTTGATGTTTTTCCTATTTCATATCTTAGACCTTATTACTGTTTTTCTTTTACATTTTGTTGTGGGATGTAACTGGGACCCTGTGTACATAATCTCATTCCGCCCCATGTACCACATGTGGTGTGTATGACAGTAAAACTCTATGACTGACTGACTGATTTTAAAGCTAGGAATAAAAACATGCTTTGTGTTAGCAGGATTTAATTCTAACTTTGAAGCTTATCCAACATTAAAACTTACCTCAAGTTCTGTTTTTGGACATGCTTGCTTATGTTTGTACAAATTGTACTTGCCTGTAGAGAGGAGATTATTACAGCCTCATATAAAATCAATAATTATAATTTTTTTCGGAATAGTATCAGTATCGGTCAACATCCAGATTTAGGTATCGTGATCGGATCAAACGTTTTTTTTTTTATAGTGAATCGGTTCATCCCTAGTTTTAATGAAACTAACCGGTTCTTCCCCTTGGTCGGATCTGGGGAGTGGACGAGTGGCTCGTCCTGTTCGGGTGGTCCTGGGGACTCTGGGCTCGGGGTCCTTCCTGGGGTCTTGGGCCTTGATCGCCCCTTCGTCTGTCTCGGGCTTTGGGGGGACGGATCTCTGATGCTTCACAGTTGCTGCTAAATGTTCTATTGGAGGAACCTTATTCACTTATGCATGCTCACAACCACACACAATTGGATGCAGGGATGTATATGTAGATATATGCAGATATGTAGATGGGTATATGAATGAATATAAATGTATATGTATGTATACTGTATATATATTTGTAGGTATGGGTATGTGTATTTATAGAATTCTATAAATACACATACCCATACCTACAAATATATATACAGTATACATACATATACATTTATATTCATTCATATACCCATCTACATATCTGCATATATCTACATATACATCCCTGCATCCAATTGTGTGTGGTTGTGAGCATGCATAAGTGAATAAGGTTCCTCCAATAGAACATTTAGCAGCGACTGTGAAGCATCAGAGATCCGTCCCCCCAAAGCCCGAGACAGACGAAGGGGCGATCAAGGCCCAAGACCCCAGGAAGGACCCCGAGCCCAGAGTCCCCAGGACCACCCGAACAGGACGAGCCACTCGTCCACTCCCCAGATCCGACCAAGGGGAAGAACCGGTTAGTTTCATTAAAACTAGGGATGAACCGATTCACTATAAAAAAAAAAACGTTTGATCCGATCACGATACCTAAATCTGGATGTTGACCGATACTGATACTATTCCGAAAAAAATTATAATTATTGATTTTATATGAGGCTGTAATAATCTCCTCTCTACAGGCAAGTACAATTTGTACAAACATAAGCAAGCATGTCCAAAAACAGAACTTGAGGTAAGTTTTAATGTTGGATAAGCTTCAAAGTTAGAATTAAATCCTGCTAACACAAAGCATGTTTTTATTCCTAGCTTTAAAATCAGTCAGTCAGTCATAGAGTTTTACTGTCATACACACCACATGTGGTACATGGGGCGGAATGAGATTATGTACACAGGGTCCCAGTTACATCCCACAACAAAATGTAAAAGAAAAACAGTAATAAGGTCTAAGATATGAAATAGGAAAAACATCAACTAAATATACACTAAGCACTAATAGAATAAAAAACAATATGCTGAAGGGGATATTAAAGAAGTGGATATTAAAGTGATTAATGGCTTCAAACATCTGCTAAGTTCATGGCAAAAACCAACACAGACATGTTCCTGATTTTAGTATTTTTCATCGCTTTTTTTTTCCCATTCATTTTATAAAAAATACACAACAATATACACATAAAAGTAAAAAAAAACAAAAAAAAAACACAAATATAAAATGAAAGGCAGCAGATTGAAGAAAAAAATTCTTATTTTATCTGCCCCTTATCTATCTGACAAACAATTCACACAACCAAATTCTTCAGATTCTAAAATAAATTAACAAAGCTTTTAACCATCAGCATAACATACAGTTTATAACTTGAACTGATTTAAAAATAGGATTGTAAGAATTTAAACTTAATCATTCTCTTAAATATTGCCATTGAATTTGCCTCTTTAGCATCATTCTTCAAAACGTTCCACAACCCAACTCCCTGAACCATGGCTGATCTTCCCCTCAAACTCGTTCTAATTTATGGCTTTACAAACATATCTTTCCCCTTTAAATGGTAACAACTCATTCTTTTAACAAAATACCTCTGAATATTTAAAGGAAGTGATTCATTCTGTGCTCTATACATAACCAACAGAATATTATAATCAACTAAATCGTAAAATTTCAACAATTTCATTTGACAGAATAATACATTTGATGGATGATTATACTGCTTTCTTGTAATAAGTCTAACAACTCTTTTCTGTAAAATAAAAATAGGCATTGTAATTGATTTACACGCTTTTCCCCAAACAGTAACCAATAAATTAAATGTGGAACAATGAATGTGATATACAACATAACTAATGCCTTATTATTCAGAAGATCTCGGACTCTGTAAAATATAGCAATGGATTTAGATATTTTCGCTTTAACAAAACTTATATGCTGTTTCCAAGACAATTTATCATCAATGATGACACCCAAGAACCTCACCTCATGAACTCTGTTAATCACCGAGTCATCAATTAGAAATGGAACATCAATTAATCTGTTTTTGTTACTAAATATCATGTAATTTGTTTTATCCAGATTTAACGTCAACTTATTAATTTTAAACCAATTATTAATTTTAACAAGTTCAGTCATCATTAATTTCAAAGTCTGTTCAACATCATCACCAACACTAAAAAAAGTAGTGTCGTCAGCAAAAAGAATACACTTAATGAGTCCAGAAACCTTTACCAAATCATTTATATATAACAAAAATAATTTAGGTCCCAATATCGATCCTTGAGGAACTCCACATGTGATGGTGCTGAATTCTGATTTCACCTCATTCATGAGTACAAATTGTTTCCTATCATTCAAATAACTACGTACCCATTCAAATGCAACACCTCTAATACCATAACTATGTAACTTATGAAGGAGAATGGTGTGATCAACAGTGTCAAAGGCTTTTTTCATATCAACAAATACACCCACACCGCATTGTTTTTGATCAACAGCAGTAGTTATTGATTCAACCAATTCCATCAGAGCCATGGATGTGGAATTCCCTGCTCTAAACCCATATTGATTACTGGCTAGAATATTATGCTTTTCAATGAATAAATCCATTCTGATTGCAAACAATTTTTCCAAGATTTTTGAAAATTGTGGCAATAAAGAAATCGGTCTGTAATTATTGAACACCCTTTTATCACCATTTTTGAAAAGAGGGATTACTTTAGCAACCTTCATACGATCCGGAAATACTCCTGATGAAAAGGACAAGTTACATATGTATTTAAATGGCTCAATTACGACACATTGGCTGCCCCCCGCCTGTGGAACTCTCTTCCTGACTGTCTGAGGGTCCCACAGTCTGTGGTTGACTTTAAGAGCGGCTTGAAGACCTTTCTTTTCAACCGAGCATACTCTACCTCCTCATGATTCTACTTTTGATCTTAGTTGATACTGTTATTGATTTTACTTGTTTTATTACTTGTTTTATTGACATTTAATTTCTGTTGCACCGTGTAGCACTTTGAGATTTTCATTAATGAAAAGTGCGTTATAAATTGAATTCATTATTATTATTATTATTATCATTATATTTTTACAAACACCATGTCCATGTCCATGAAGTCTTTGGATTTTTTTCCAGCAAAATTTGTTCAGAATTTCTTCATTATCAGTACTCTTCAGGAACATACTGTTTGAACAACCTTCAATTAAGCTGGTCACATTATTATCAACTTTTGGTATTTTTATTGAAAGGCTGGGTCCGACATTTACAAAATATTTATTAAATTCATTAACAATTTTTTTTAATCATAGATTTCCTTATCATTCACTACAAAACTTTGTGAATTACCTGTCCTTACTACCTGCTTATTCAAAACACTATTTACAACACGCCATGTTGCCCTCATGTCACCATTACATTTGTTCATTAAATTACTATAATATTCTTTCTTATGTTTCCTTATTATACCTACAAGTTTATTTTTATACATTTTATATCTGACTTCAGCTTCTTGAGTCCTACATTTCAAGAAAACAGAGTACAAATTATTTTTCTTTTTACATGCGTTTCTCAAACCTTTTGTCATCCATTGTTGATCAATGTTTTTTTCGTTATAATTACGTAGCACACGTTTTTCATATAATGCATCCAGAATATTCATAAATACATCATATGATTGATTTACATCATCCACATAAACATTTTCCAAATTTTGTTTAATTAAATCGTTCTTTAATTTGTCAAAGTTTTTTTTTACGTATTTCTAATGAGTCTTTTATTTTTTTCAACAGTTTTATTCATATTACGATACTTATTGTAAATTGTAAAATCCGGCAAGTGATCACTAACATCTGACATTAAAATGCCACTGAACACATCCCCCTTTATTGTATTAGTGAAAATGTTATCAATTATAGTCGCACTTTGAGCTGTAATTCTGGTAGGTTGCAAAATCAATGGGTAAAGATTCAAGGTGCACATCGAATCAATAAAAGTACTAACATTATTTGACTCTTTGTTACTCCCCAAATCAATATTGAAGTCACCACATACAAATATTGTTTTGTTACAACCCTTTTGAATCAACTCTATAATTTTGTCTGTAAATGATTGTATATCAGAACCAGGTGGTCTATACACACAGCTTACTATGATGTTTTTACCATTCTCATTTAGTATTTCAATTGTTATCATTTCTATTATTTTGTCATCAATAATTGACATTTCCTCTATTCATTTGCATTTCATCTCATTGTTAACAAGGAGGGCCACGCCACCACCTTTCCTGTTTTTTCTATTAATATTATATAAGTCATATCCGTTGATGTGAGCATTATTTATATTTTTGTCATTAAGCCACGTTTCTGACAGTGCCATTATTGTAAATGTTCTATTTAATTGTTTTAAGTAATCTGTTATCTTAGAAATATTAGCATTTAAACTCCTACTGTTGAAGTGAATTATAGATATACCAGGCTTTACAGAACTTATGTCATTGAACTTCTTTTCAATCATAGTAATCACAAACTTCCACATTGGGAAAGAATTCCTTATCAATTTCATCGTCAACACTATACATTTTTTGTTCTAAGTCATCATTAATCATCATTATCGTAAGTACTTGTACATAAACCAGTAAATTGTCCCATGTTATCAGTATATCAGATTTTTTTCCAGTTTATCACATTACTATTGTTCTTTTTTTGTTTGTTTGTTTATTTTAGTTTATTTTATCAGATTTTTTTCAAGTCCTTCACATCTTTTATCATTTTTGCCTGTTGACCTTCTTGTACCTTAATCCAAACATTGCCATTCTTGGTCCAAGTCGAAACTATCTTCTTTCATTTTTTTAACAATCTTGCTTCCCATGCAATATTGTTATTCTTTTTGTTAAATGTTCATTTATATAGACATTTGTTCCTTGTAATTTTTTTGTTTGCATCATCACCATATTCCTTAGTTTTTTACTAATAAATCTAACAACAATGGCTGGTTTGCCTTTGTTGGACTTATTAGGCAAGGTGTAACAAGTAGATATATTACTCTGGTTAATATCAATGCTTTTATCGCGAAAGAATGTTACCACTTGGTCTTCCAAGGACTGCAGATCTTGAGGTTTGGCGTCTTCAGTTGTATCCTTTCCAGTAAGAGCTTTGGAGTAGGATCTTGGTTTTACGCTTTATAATGCAGCTGTGTTGTTTCGTTAATTTTTTTAAATGTAAATAATTTTCATTTATTTTTCCAGTTCATATGCTTTTTTATGATTGTCTACTGTTGTACTGATAAATATGTCCTGGAGGGTAAATGTAAACTATATCTTGGCTGCAAATATTCAATCAAGCAGCGAAGCAGGCAGTCTGATTTCAGTCAGCTGCACTCAGTCTGCTCCTCCTCCGAGACGGGCAGACTGAGCGCAGCTGACGGATATTAGACAGCCTGCTTTGGACTGAACGAGAGGAACACACCGCTGAAGCCAGGGAGCTCGAACGTCCAAAGTAAAACTAACTTTACAACAGTGCCTGGTTAAACAATCCTTGTGCTCTTTAATGTGGTGCTTTTTCAGATGTTTATTAAGTTTGATGTATTGTAGGTCACAACGGAGCTTTCTTCTCTTGGTACAGCGGCTCTGCAGACATTGCACGTTGCTGTCTTGCGGTGTTTAGTGTAAAATACTTCCACACAGCGGACATGTTAAGATGAAAAGTTGGTTAGCCGTTAGCCACAGTGCTGCTCTGTCCTCATGTATTTACTCACATTTTAGCTGGCTTCAAACTATGAAATTAATTTCCTTCAGAAAATCCATTCCATAGTTTGATTCCCTGCCTTGCAGAGCAGCCGGCAGGGAATCACATGAGGAGATGTTTCAGCAGACATAGACATTCATCATGGATCGGAAATCTCTGCAGATTGTACCAGAAAAATCCAATATGTAAATTACAGGTGGTCCCCGACTTACGAGCGCCCTGACCTACGAGCGTCCGACTTTACGAGATTATCATAATTAATAAAAATATGAAAAACAAAAAAAATATATATATATTTTTTTGTGTGTGTTTAAATGTTCTTAATTTCATGTGTACATCACTTTGTTGCAGCTGTGAATGTTTTAAATGGCTTTATAAATACGTAAAGTATCTTTTTTTTTTTTTCTAATAATTTTGTGCTTTTTTGAACAACTTCCTGCGGGAACCAGGAATCGGAAATACCGCCTCCGCCATTTTACATTCATTAGTTCCAGAGTCGGCACTCGGCAGCAGGCTTTTGGAGGACTGTTTCTCCCATAAGAGGATGCCTCATACGGATAAATTAACTGGAAACACTCCCTGAACTCTGTGAATGTCTCAGGACTGGAGCAGCAGCCGCGATCGCTCCCACAGCGCCGCGCGAGACCAGCAGCTCATGGTATGAGCTAAGGCTAACATGCTAAACCAGAGCTGCAGCAGACAGCCGGCTTTGTGCGATCAGAGGTTCCTGGAGCTCGCCTCGATGTCGGACTGGAAGCAGAAGATATCGGGGGACACCCAGCTAACTTGGAATAACAAAGCCGACAGCCTTTTTGAAGCTGCAGCTAAACTGGACTGCCCGTAACTGCGCAGCGGACTCGGTGGGGCTACATACTAACAGGTGCTGCTGATGGTGGCGCTGGCAGACGGCTTTTGGTAAGTTATTAAAACTTATTAAAACATTTTTCTGGCTCCAAATGTATGAAGATAGGATACTAACAGTCCTTCCTGTAAAGGGTTTGGACTGCATGGTGCTACAGGAAGCCTGGGAGCTCGGAAGTAACACAGCGGAGGGAGGCAAACAGCTCAGATCAAAGTAAGAAATTAATTTTTATATATTTTTTATTAATACTGTATTTAAAAGTGTTAGGATAGTTGAAATGCTTTGTAACTGTTCATTACCGCACATATACGTGCTCGTGCAGTATATAAAAAAAATAAAAATAAAATAAAAAGGTAGTACCGAATTACGAATTTTCGGTTTACGAGCAACTCATAAGTACGGAACTCGCTCGTAAGTCGGGGACTACCTGTATGCTGGTATAGGAGGCCGAGGCCAATACTGATACTGGATCAGCCCCATCCTTAATTAAAACACAATTAGTTCATCTGCATGAGAAATCTGTTAATTAACCAAGTAACTAACAGATTAAATAACAATTCTCTCAGGAATTACATGAACAACATTTCATGGGGTCTGACTGTTTGGAAAAAATTTTTTTTTTGATTGGTTGGTTCTCTCCACATATTGCACAACCACTGAACCAGTATTTTAGAAAAAAACATCTATAGTCCAAATTATGATCTAAGGTTTAATTAGTTTGTTTTTAAAGTATTCTTGAGAAATTATGAGCAAATCATAGATTAGGAATTTGTTCAAAAATTGCTACAGAATATATTTTACAAAATCTAAATTAATTTTATTTGGGTGTTAAAACACCAGTTGCATCTCATGGCCTATAATAATAATTTTAATATTTTCTGGTAGAAAGTTTACACTCCTGTGTGGACTCTCATATGTCTGTTTAAACTTATCTTATGACTAAATCTTTGTCCACAAAGTTCACAAGGAAATGGCTTGTCTCCTGTGTGGACTCGCATGTGTGAGTTTAAATTAGCCTTATGACTAAATCTATGTCCACAAAGATCACAAGGAAACGGCTTGTCTCCTGTGTGGACTCTCATGTGACTGTTTAAACTTGTCTTCTGACTAAATCTTTGTCCACAAAGTTCACAAGGAAATGGCTTGTCTCCTGTGTGGACTCGCATGTGTGAGTTTAAATTAGCCTTATGACTAAATCTTTGTCCACAAAGATCACAAGGAAATGGCTTGTCTCCTGTGTGGACTCTCATGTGACTGTTTATACTTGCCTTCTGACTAAATCTTTGTCCACAAAGTTCACAAGGAAATGGCTTTTCTCCTGTGTGGACTCTCATGTGTTTGTTTAAATCTGCCTTCTGACTAAATCTTTGTCCACAAAGATCACAAGGAAATGGCTTGTCTCCTGTGTGGACTCTCATGTGTGAGTTTAAATTTGCCTTCTGACTAAATCTTTGTCCACAAAGTTCACATGGAAACGGCTTGTCTCCTGTGTGGACTCTCATGTGTGTGTTTAAATCTGTCTTAAGACTAAATCTATGTCCACAAAGATCACAAGGAAATGGCTTGTCTCCGGTGTGGACTCGCATGTGTAAGTTTAAATGTGATTTGAAAGTAAATATTTTACCACAGTCCTCACAGCTTATTGATTTTGGCCTTGCCTGGACTTTCTGGCGTGACTCTATATTTTTCTTCTTTCCAACACATTTCTGATTAAGCAGACATCTTGAAGACTTCACTCCTGAATGACTTGTCATGTGTCTTTGAAGAGTCCGGTTACTGACATACTGCTTACCACACTCAGAGCAGCTCAAAGATTCGTTGACAGTTTTTACCTCTGATTCAGGAGCCCTGCTCTCCTTGCAGTCTTTCATACTGTCTTCATGTTCTGATTCAGAGTCTGATGAGTTCTTTAGCAGAGAGTCAGGATTGGTCATTTCACCACCCTCTTCATCGTCCTCGTTAACGTCAGTCTTTGAAGAGCTGGAACTGTCTTTGTGAGTCTTTAAATCTGGGTTCCTGGTAAGTTTTTTATTTTTTATCCTCCTCACTCTTTAAAGAAACTGAAGTGACCTAAAATCTGATATCGGTCTCCTCCATATTAAGTTGGTCACCCACCAGACTGGTCTAAGGGTCTTTTCTTCCACTTTATGATAAGAGGCTCTGGGTCCTGCTGGTCAACATCAGGCCTTCAGTCTTGAGGAGCTTCTTCTTCTTAATCAGCTCTAAACAGAGGCAGGAACCACTGAAACACATGTACAATAAAGACAATGTTACTTCAACACACACACACACACACACACACACACACACACACACACACACACACACACACAGGTTTGTCAATGTGGTTTAGCCGGACTTTTTCGCCAAACCCGCCCGAAGGTGTAATACGGGGTCTACCCCTTCCCGAGGTCCTAGCGACCTGGGACCAAGCTCAGTGCACTCTAAAATTTTTGAAAAAAATTTGGGTCCCTTTAGCTTTCCGATAGGAGCTTCACAGCACGTTTTACCACCCAGACTCCAGTGTGGTTTACAAGGACGTCAAAAAATGTGGTTTATGAGGACAAACATGCATTATGGGGTCTTTAAAGGGACATTTAAACTCCGCCTACTTAACATAAAATTAACATAAAACA